>SNQJ01S0013882.1:23139-60124 GCA_010110895.2 Picea sitchensis
GTTGTTTTTTCTTCCCTTCAGGCTACTGGGTGGCCTTTGGGTTAGTCGATTGCACGGTGTGTACTTCCAACGTTTGGGTAGGGGGAGCATCCAAAGAAGTAGTTTGGCTGGCCGTTGTGTGTTGTATGGATAACTGTTGCAACAGTTTTGTCAATTGCTCAACGGGCTTGGTTTGTGTTGAACCAACAATACCATCGGCATGTGGTCCAGCTCTCTGTCTAGTTTTATCCAGTATCGAACGTGGCGCATATGGCAAGATGGTGTATAATAAACCAGACTGAGAATAGATGAGCTCAAACTGTTGAGCCCTCATGATGGAATCTTCTTCAGGGAAAACTCCGGATGTTGCGACGTCTTTGGATAACTGTGGGACCAAAGACTTAAGTAACCACTCAAGAAGGAATGCAGGTGGGATTGGTACTTTGATTAGACTCTTCTAGCGTCTCCATTCTCGGATATGATCAGAGATATGGTCCGTTGTTGTCTATTCAAAATTGTCGAGTAGCTCTGTGCCAGTGTCGTATCTCATAGGTAACTGGAAATGGTTAAGGAAGGCCATCGTCAGTTCGCCAAAAGAAGAGTATCTTGAGTGATCGAGCTCAATGTATCATTTCGTGACACTCCTAATAAGAGTACGTTGAAACAATCGCAACTGTACAGAGTCATCTTTCAATGAGTTAGATGAACACCAAAGATTAAAGGTAGTCACATGATCACCTGGATCTTCATTAGGCTTGGCCTCAAACTTTGGAATGTCCGAAGGCAACTTCGTCAGCATAGGAGGCTAACGTGGATCATCACAAATAGGATCATTTAACAACCTTGTCAAATCTGGCAAGTGTAAAGTTGCCAGAAATGGTAGTTTGGGTTGCTGCTGATAACCTGGCAAAAAGGGTCCTGGGGTTTGACTGGCACTAGGTTGCCACGAAAAGTTTTGCTGTTGGCTCAGATTCTGGTAGAAACCATGGCCCTGACCAGCATAAGTATTTTGCATCTATGGAGACATCATCGACTGATTTCCCATAAAGGACATAGAGTGTTGGGCATGCATTGTATTCGAAGGACTTTGGGAAGGATTACCCCATGTCGGTCCTGTAGGGAGAGGCACAGTAGTCTATCCAGGGTTCCATTGATTGTGGAAAGAATTACCCCAGAACGACATTATGGAGGAGGGAACGGATCCTTGTCCTGAGTTCCAAGGTCCTGCTATGTGTGCTCCCTGTGCAGGAATAGTACCCTGCGCAGAAATAGATTGTCCAAAAATGGGGTTTCCCCCAGTCGAAAAAGAAACTGATCAGAAAGTGTTATTACCAAACGTCCCATTCCAAGAAAATAGTGTCGAACCTACCGGCATACTCTGCGCAGGTGTTCCTTGACTCCCTGCTCCAAATAAACTAGTGTGTGTAGGCTTCCCGACGGACTACTGATGCGGACCACCAAGCGAAGGGGATGAAGGAGGAATATGACCTCCTGCGTAAGGAAAAGCATTAAAAGGGACAGGAGTGCCCCCATGTTGACCTTGCAGAGGAGCGTTAGAGATCCCTTCCCCTAGACCCAAAGTCTGTAAAGTGGATTAGGTTAGTGCAGGACTTGAACCCGAACTAGGCATACCGTATGAAAACAGAGGGCCTGTCGCACTAGGTGTGAAGGGGGTTGTGGCCACCGCTATAGATGGGTTCGGTCCACTGTACAACGTAGTTGCGGACGAGACCATGGTGTCCCGGACTGACGACGGTAGATTAGGAGATGACTCTCCTGTGGTAGCAACGGTGGTGGGAATTGAAGAATTCCCAGAAGGAGTAACAACATTTGTTTCCATAGCTATGTGAGGCACTGTCTGGCATTCGTGAAATTGGATTGGTACAATAAACGGTGCCAAGATATTAGTGGTTGGGGTTTCAATCAAGCCAAGAGTGGCTGCTTCAAGGTTCAAAATGGTTGATTCCTCCGGGAGTTGTTCGGGCACAAAAGTTTGTAACCGGGTCGCTTCAAAAGACCCTTGTTGGTCTAGCTTCCGCCTTAATGGTGGTGGGGGTGGCTCCAGTGTAACCGACGGTAGGCCAAGAAGCCTTCGTGACCGATGGAGCTTGGGATCCTCCACTTTTTGAGAAGATCCAAGACATGTTAAGGTATTCTAAATGTTCAAAAGTAACACACACTAAAAAGAAGCCCCTAAGAGATAAGACAAGCAATCACTAAACTATTTGGAAGAACAGTTACAACAACCAATACTAGAGCAACTTACCGGTGCAAGTGCAACTCGAACACGGAAGCACCCTCCGGGTATACTCTGCAAAACGTGGCTCGATGTTTGTCCTAGATACCATGGTATACCCCTGCAGTCACCTGTGTATGTCAATAAAAAGATTGGCAACTAGGTTGCCATCACACGAACAGTCACCAGGCGGGTACAGTCAAAAGTCGGGTAGACCACAATGAGCAGGGTATCAAGCCCGAAACCTGTCAAGGGTATCGAGAGAAAATGGTCCAGAAGACAACTGAGGACCTTGAACGGATTTGAGACCCACGAAGCCCCGTGGCAAATGCAAACGACGAAATCCCAAAACAAGCCCTCTATATGTGTTCTCCACTACGATTGGTCCGGCTTTGGAGGGGTTATCTCCACTACCTTTTCGCACGCGACCTCGTGTTTATCCCTTGTGTTAGAGGGGGGTCCCCAATAACTTCCATGAAACTAGACTTAGACACTCCCTATCTCAGACTCTAATGTTTGGTTTTGAATGGCCTTGAAGAGTTTCCTCTCCAACCTAATCCAAGGCCCTAGTCCTGAACTAGTTTGTGAACCCTACAAACAAAAAGTCAAGTAGATTTTAAATTAGCGTTGCTTTTATGGATTTTTCTTACGTCAAGGGGTATGAGGGTGAAACTGATGATGTGTAAAGATGAAAGAAAAAATGAATGAAAAAACTGGAAACAAAATTTTTTTACTAAATGCAAAATTTCAACACTTTTCACAAAAAAAAAATATTTTATTTTTTATTTTTCTAAGATTTTGAACAGTAAACTCAAAGGAATTTCGCTCGACTACGAGCTACTTATGATCTAAGTGAACTGCAAAAAAAACTTACGAAATAAAAGACTTCTCCCTAGCTAATGATGCAGAAACACACTCTTCAACTAAAGAAGAAAATGAAAAGAGATTTATTTATTTATTTAAGTGCTAGTAAAGCAAAAAAGGGAAAATACCGACAAGAAAAAAACCAAGAAAAACAAATTCTGGCTTAAAGAGCAGATCGCAAAGAATCAGAGTAAAGAATCACACAATGGCAATAAAAAAACAAAGACTCTCACGCTTGTCTAAAAACCATAAATTTTTATTTTTATTTTTATTTTCTGTCAACTATTAACTGAGAAAAAGCAGGCTAAGGGTAAGATGACCTAACCTACTGACTGTTCAAAACTAGACTCAAACACCTCAGAGGAATACTTCTTATCAAATGAGGGGATGACTGCCCCACCTTGAACAAAAAGTAGCCTGTCCAAGCACACGACTGTCAATAAAACAGCACGCGTGCAAACGCGTGCTGAGCAGAGACAGAAAGCATGTACACACGGGTTGACCTTGTACAGGCCGCGTGTATATCTAAATTCTAAGGGAAAAAATGAAAATAGGAAGTCCATACCAGGAAGAGGCCTCTGGTATTGATAACCAGGGTCCCTTGAAGGCTTGGATGCTCTTTATAAAAGAAAAAACAAATAATGCAAGGAATAATAAGGCGAAAAAAACAATCTGAGATAGGACTGTGAACCAGCAAGACTCAGACAAGATTCCAGAAAACCCCCTAAGAATGTGTAATTCTGACAGGGAAGAGGAGGAATGCCTCTAAGGTTCTCTGAACTCCTACACGCTACTGCTATCTCTACATCTAGCATTCACACGCGGGCTGTCAGATGATAGGGTATGGGTACACGCGTGCAGACCTTCTGCAGGCCGCGTGTACCTCTGTGTGTCCTGAAAACCACAGTCAAGCAAAATTCAGGGAAAGATGGTATGGAAAACCAAAGTCCCTGCTAGCTCAGACCCTACAGAAAAAGACAGGCAAAGAAAAACAAAAAACCTAATCTTTAAACTACCCAAAAACTTAAATAAATCCAGGAACCCTAAAGAGTATTCTCCCCAGTATGGTCGCCAATTCTGTTGTTGGGAAAAACACCCTACNGACTAGCAAACTAGGGTCAGACTTGCATGCAGATTTTGACCGAATAGAAACTACTTTTTTACCTACAACCCAAGATTTAAACCCCTTTTTCACAGTAAATGCATGGAAAAGGACCACCAACCTTATTACCGACGTTCGATGTAGATCCTTCGTTGCACTTTGATTACTTACTTGCGTTGCTCCTTCCACATATGACCTGCACTCAAGACAAACAACAACTATGCATGCATGCTACTTCTATACTCAAGGGTTATAAATCAAGCATAAATTAATCAAATCATAGACAATTCATGCATTGGGACAGGAAAAGTATTCTTTTTATTTCTGAAAGTGAATCAACTTACAAAACAGCTGAGACCGACCATTGCTCCTTGAACCTGATCCTGGGCTCCTCTTCTTCTGTCCTTCAACTTCTTTGCATTAAATCTCCTTTGGCATGAGGAAAGGCTAAAGGGTTGGGACAATGGATTACATAAATGGGTAGAGTTTCTTCGCTATATGTTTTCCTCCTTCAAATGGTACCCCTACCCCTTCTTTTATAGGCTAGAAGGAGCTAGGGTTTTGGACGAACCCTCGGCCATGCATGGCCGTGAGTTTCAGTTAACTGACCCATAGCTTTTTTTTCTATCGACAACTTTCCTTTTTTCATGCTTTGTTAGGTACACGCAGGCTGTAGTGAGTCAGCCAGCGTGTACACGCATACAGTAATGGGTTAGGGCGTGTGGGCCTTTACACAAGAGGATTTTCAAAGAGTTGTTCAAAAGAGTTTTGGCAAAGAAGGGATATGAATTGGCCTGATGCCAGGTAAGCATGTGTGGTGCAATTTAGGGTTATAACAAATGCTTGATCCTTTTTTGATGGTCATGTTCCCTGTCCATCGCCTACTCTCTAGTCTGTTGGAATTCTACTGGTTGATGAATTCTCCTGATCATGTCATCAGACTCTCCTTGTTAGTCTTGGAAAAATTCCGCTACAGGCAAGGCAAGCTAAGAAGGAAAAATGCTTCAGTACCATATACTAGTTGGAAAGGAGAGATGCCCAAGGACCTCTTTGTTGTCACTCTATCATCCCAGAGAGAAACTTTCATCTTTGAATCCCATGCTTTCTTGTTGTCCTCCAATAGTATTTTGATGATCTTTGTTAGGCTCTTGTTNTTCCCTGTCCATCGCCTACTCTCTAGTCTGTTGGAATTCTACTGGTTGATGAATTCTCCTGATCATGTCATCAGACTCTCCTTGTTAGTCTTGGAAAAATTCCGCTACAGGCAAGGCAAGCTAAGAAGGAAAAATGCTTCAGTGCCATATACTAGTTGGAAAGGAGAGATGCCCAAGGACCTCTTTGTTGTCACTCTATCATCCCAGAGAGAAACTTTCATCTTTGAATCCCATGCTTTCTTGTTGTCCTCCAATAGTATTTTGATGATCTTTGTTAGGCTCTTGTTGGAGGATTCTGCTAATCCATTTCCTTGTGGATAGTAAGAGGTAGAGTGAATCAATGAAATTCCGAACTGATCACAAAACTTAATCAATGGTTCGGCCTTGAAGGATGCAACATTATCAGTAACAATTTTGTTTGGGCAACCAAACCTTGCTATAATATCTTCAAGAAAACCAATAATCACTTTGTGAGAAGAACTCCTTGTGGGGATAACTTCTAGCCATTTGGTAAAATAATCTGTTGCAGTTAGGATCCACCTATGTTCTCCACTTGAAGGAGTATGAATTTCCCTAATAAAGTCTAGGCCCCACTGTTGAAAGGGTCCTGAAGCTAGTACATGCTTCAATTGCAAAGACTTGAGCTACTTCTTCCCAGAAAATTTATGACATTTGATACAAGCCTTGATTTTTGCAAAGAAATCAGTGAATAGAGTAGGCTAGTAGTACCCAGCCCTGAGAATTTTGTAGGCAGTGGTTTCCCAGATGTGATGTACCCCACATAGACCTCTATGGAAATCCAACATTATATTTTGGGCCTATGGTGGGTCTCAACATCTCAGAAGCACTCCCAAAGGGTATCTCCAATACAAGACCCAGTTAATAAGGCAATATCTAATCGCTTTGAGCTTTAAAGCTCTTTCCTTGCTTTTCCCCATACCGTCAGGAGGTCACAACTCTTGCAAAAAATATATAATGTCTTTATACTAGGTGCATCCTGCCAATGGAGGGTCATACTAATGGATTTTATCAGACACTTTAGCCTGTTGATTCTATGAGAAAGTGTTGATGAAGTTAACCCCCAAAGATTTGTAATTGGATTCAACCAACAACTTGGCTAAACCTTGGCTTTTAACTAGTTTGGTGGGTTTTATTTCCAGATCAAATTCAAGGATTTTGACAATCCACTTGCTCCTTCTCCCATCTATGTCAGGCTGAATTAGAATTTCCTTCACGGAGGCTGAAGGAACATATGCAATGATTTTTTAATGAAGAACATAGACTCTGAAATATTTAAGAGTGTTTACCAAGGCACAGGCCTACTTCTCCATGATGTCATATCTAACCTTTGCATCTCGTATCACTTTGCTGAAAAAGGAAATAGGTTGCTCCAACCCCGCATCATTCTTCTGTAGTAATACAACGACCACTGTATCAAATGAAGCAAAGGAGAAAATCCAAAAATCCTTGGAATAACTAGGATTGACTAGCACAGGTGCTTCAGTCAGTGCCTTTTTAATTTTATTAAAGGATTATATGGATTCTATAGTCCATTTCACTTCGTTCCCCTTCCTGAGCATGGATGTGATATGCTTCCCCATTTCAACAAAATTCGAAACAAACCTTCTCAAAAAATTGATTTTGACCAGGAAGGACTGAACCTCCTTCTTGGATCTGGGAAGTGACAAGGCTTGAATTGCTTCCACCCTGCTCAAATCAATCCTAACCCCCTTAGTTGATGCGATGTGTCCCAACAATTTTCCTTCCTGCATGGAAAATAAAGACTTTTTTGGATTTAGGGAGAGAACAAACCTTCTGCATTTCGAGAAGACCTTTCTTAGATGTTGAGCATGTTCTTTATCAGACTTGGAGAATACTGTTATGTCATCTAGATAGATGACCACAAATTTATCTCTTTCTCCAATGAATGTGATGTCCATGTCTCGTTGGAAGTTTTCTCCTGCGTTCATCAATCCAAAGGGTATTTTGGCATACATGAATGTGCCCTAAGGAGTGGTGAAGGTTGTATTTTCTCGGTCTTCAGGAAGGACAGAGATCTGATTGTATCCAGAAAAGCCATCGATCATGGAAATCCTACATGCACCAGTCACGCTCTGCAATATGTGTTCCATATTTGGCAGCGGGTAAATGTCCTTCGTTGAGCTTCTGTTTAGATTTCTAAAATCGACACAGAGTATGATCTCTCCACTCTTTTTCCTCACTGAGACTAGGTTTTCCACCCATTCATAATATCTCAAAGGGACAATGATTTGGGCATCCAACAACTTCTTTACCTCTCTCTCCATGATGGGAAGTAACATAGGATTTATCTGTCTTAACTTCTTCCTAAATGGTTTGGCTTCCTCTTTCAATGGGATCTTATGCTTGATGAAGATGGTGTCATATGTCCTGAGGTCTTCATAGGTCTAATAAAACAGATCAGAAAATTATTTTAATAACTCATCATACTCAACCCTCTTCTCTCTTGACAGGCTGCTTGACAACTTGACGAATTTTGGATCATTCTCTGTGCCAATATTGCACTCAGCCACATCAACATCATCATTTGATACTTTACCCTTTACTGCCACATCGTTCCCATTGAACAATATTTCTAAAGGAACTAGTCCCTTTGGAATGTGGTTGCTAGGTAGCTGAACAATATGGTGATTAGAAATTTTATTTAGAAATACATCATCATGAGGGTCACCTTCAGGATCATGATCCCCATCAATGTGTAATGCAGGGAACTCATAAACCGACTCAAGAAATCTTCTAATTTCATTATTATCCTTGAACACCTTCCAATGCTCGATATTATCAGGTACAAAGGGCCTATATCTAATCTCAACATCATACCTGAGCTTAGGTTGCAGTGGGACCCTGAAATGGCTTGTTGAGATAGCCAAAGAATAAGCCATAGTATTTTACTCTCTTGGATTAAATGAAATGTTGAAGGTTGAGAAGAAATTTTCAATTAGGTCCCACACCTCATTCCTGTAATTCCTTAGCCTAGGGTGCTTGGCTTGATAAATGTTTTTGACCTGATGAACAATTAGTTCAATGTCTCCAAATACTACTATCTTTTCAATTCCCATGTCTTTCACAACCCTCAAACCCAAAACAAGAGCCTCATACTCTGCCACATTATTGGTAGCTTCAAATTCTAGTTTATAGGACAAGGGTATGGCTTCTTGACAAGGTGACACAAAAACTACTCCAGCACCGACACCTTCCCTATAAGAGGCTCTGTCAAAGTACATCTTCCACACATAAGTACTTGGAGGAGGTATTTCACGAAAACAAATGGGTTGCTTTCTGAATTCGAGAGGAGCTTCAGGAGTATCTTTGAGTTGTAACAAACTAGAACCCAAATTAGTGTCGAGTGAAACGATAGGATGATTGGTGGGGTCGTGTTCTTCACTAATAATGTAGGCCAACTGAGCTTCCTTGTACAACCTCCTATGATCCCCTCTGAACAATGGAATGGTAGCATACGTGAGGTCCATCTGCAAGGTTCCCCCAAGTCTTTTTATCCAAGACCTTGACAAGAGCATGCCAAACTTGGGGGGAACATCAACCACCACGATATCCATGACCATGCTGTTCATGGGTAGCTGAAACAAGGTCATGACCATATCTTTGATGACCCCAAGACATTGCACTCTCCTTGAATAAAAAGAATACAAATCATGATAAGACTTTGTGATTTCTAACCCTAGTTCTTCCATGAAAGTGTTGGGGATAATATTATGAGATGCCCCTAAATCCATCAAACAGTTATGCATCACCTTATCATGTATGTTTAGTGATGTATATCAGGGAGGGGATGAATAATCTCTATATTCTACCATAGGATCTAAAAAGACTACTAGATTTTCATCTTGAAGATTTACTGAGTATGTGGAATGGAAAGGTGGCTCCGACTACAATAGCTTAGAGAGGGATCTTTTGAAATATTGATGCTTGACTAGCTCTAAAAGGTGTACAGGAATTCTGATCTTTTGAATTTTGTGCTCAAAGCTGAAAGAAGAAAAGGGCTTCAAAACTTCTCTCACTTCTGGGACATGGTATTTGGTTATCAGTGAGGGGTTCTGATCTTTATTTTCTTTGTTGTTGTTTTCTACGTCTTTAGGAGGATTCTCTTCTCTGGAAGGCTGATCAAGGACGTCAGACTTCCCTTGTTTCTTCTTAGACCCGAGATTGTATTTATTGGGATGACTATTGGCCTTCTCACCCTTACTTATCTCATTTATTTGACTGTTCATGAGGGATTCCTCGTATGCAGATTGAGTCAAATGGGGAAATAAGGAAGTTTCTTCAAGACAATGGATTTCAAGATCAAGATCTTCTTCCTCCCTCTCTTCATCGACAACTAGGTTATTTTGGAGAGGTGTTTGTATTTTTTGATCATCTCTCTCTCTGTTTTTGGGCTCTCTCGTGAGTATTTGAGGGGAATTGTTTGGTCTTTTTAAGCTGGCTCTATTATCAACATTTTGAGGATTTTTGTATGTCTTCTTCCCCTCTACTTCCAATCTTTCCATTCTAGTTGAAAGTGATTTTAGTAACTTGGTTACCTCATCCACTTGAGGGGGGGAGGCAGAGGAACTGGACATGGAGGCTTCAGATATTCCCCTTGGTATCTCCCTATCAACCTTATTCCCGAGTCAGTTTACTTTCAATACATTAGAATCTACTTCCAGGGTTGCATATTGCATATGATTCAAGGAATTAGTTCTTCTCTCTCTCAACAAGATGCATAAATCAGGGTCAAAATCACTAGCATAGGTAATCTTGGCAGAGGCTTCTATAGGATTTATCTTAACATGGATCTTATTGTACATCTTGTTGAATCTTTTGGAGAAGTCAGAGATAGATTCTCCCTCCTCTTTCTTCAGAGCCCCAAACTCTGTAATATAATACATAAAGTCTTTTTTATCCCCCCATTGTCTCAAGAAAACATCATCCAAAGCTTCAATCCCAACAACAAATCCATGGGTCAATCCCCTAAACCATTTCCTAACCTCACCATCAAGGCTTTGGACAAAGACTCTCATCTAGACATCTTCATTTTCAATATTCAGATTGTGTGCATAACTGTAGAAGGAAACAAGGTGTTCTTCAAAAGTTATGTCTTCTTCTCCTGTGAACTTGGGCATATACTTTAGGTAATCTCCAATAGGGAGATAATTCATTGGCTGAGGTAGGAATAAAGGGGAATATCTTGTAGCCACTATGGAATCCATTTTGTTCCTAGGAGGGTTAGAACCTACCATAGGGATGGTAGGTGGATGAGAACTAGGAGGGGAATGGGTTCGAACAAAAAAGACTGGAACTGAGCTTCCAGGAGGAAAGGGAAACAATAGAGGATTTAGAGAAAAGTTTACAGGGCTTGAAGGAAGAAAGGATTCTCTTTCTAGAAAATCAATAACTCTAACAGGAGGAGGAGTAATAAAACCTAGAGTGGAAAAATCTTCCAAGGTCTGGGGTCTAGACCGAGGTAGAAATTCATGGGAGAGAGGAGTGATAAGGATTTCTCCCTCCAAATCCAGACCAGGAGGGGAAAACTCAATAGGAACACTCCCAAACTTTAAACTTCAGAAAACTACAACAGATGGTATAATAGGAGAATGAGAAGAAACTATTAGAGTTTCTAGAGTAGGATAGGGAAAATTATAAGAAATACCTGGTTCAGCAGTAGAATTACCTTCTCGAGGGGCCCTTCCCTTTCTGACAATTTTCTCTGGATCAGATTTAGGTGTTGCTAAAGGAAGTTGTGGATTAGACCTCATGTGTCTTCCTCTAGAAGCCACAACTGAAACATTGGAGTCGCCAGGTGCACAGTTGCAATCTTTGATGTACTAAGTTTCGATTCACCTTCAGAACTAGTAATATTTGTCGTTCAACGCCAGGGAAAATCTTCAATTTCATCCACGACAACGGCACCAGAAATGTTAGCACCATAAGTCACCTCTGGATTGCGACAGAGGTAATCCCTATACCCATCAGTTTTTATGTGACAGGTTGGTTATAAGAGGGTCAAATGGGCGCAGTCTGAAGAAAATATCATCTTGAATAAAAAAACTAGACTGATATGCACAAGCAGGTGAGGTCTTAGTTTAATTTCAGTCAGTAGGTTGTAGTAAGGGTGAGTAGGACGAATATTTTGGAGAGAAAATGTACAGTTCTGTCGAATACATCAAGTCTTCCAGTAGCCCAGGAGGAAAAAATTAAACACAAGATCTTCTTGAATTCAAATCTCAAAGGAACTGAAAGAAATTATAACAACCCTATAATCACACTTTCATCATAATGCAGTCACAATAGTTCAAGTGAATCAGTCAATCATGAACTCTTTCATTATCGGAGGAAAACAAGAGGGAGCAAGAAAGTTGGCTGTCATTAAACAAGAAATCTCAGGTTACAAAGCATAACCAGAGAACTAGAGTGTTCATTAAAACTTTACAAATCGAGAGATATTCTCTACCATCAACCATAACAAAATATCAAAACTGAGTATTTATACTTAGAGAACTGCCACCACCAGGAGTGTGACCTGGCTACTATAATGAAATCTTCACGTCTACATATTCTTCTATCAGGAGAACTGCCACCACTAGGACTGTGACCTGGCTACTATAATGAAATCTTCACGTCTACATATTCTTCTATCAGGCTGCACTTGCATTCTTCTTTTAGACGCAAGATCATATGAGTATGGGCTTCACAAGAAAATCTATGACAGGGAAATTTTGGCTGACAGTCTGCTCTCCACGTCCAGATTTTCCATGATGTCCATTTATGTGGTGAAATGAGGTTTCAACCACCTTCCCCATATTCATTAACTAATTTCTTAGGGAGGCCTAACACCCATGAATGTCCCAGGTGAGCTCACGGCTCCTTCGAGTCAATTCTGGCACCTAGAAATCACGCACATCTTTATTTGTGACCAAATTGGGCACTTTGATCCTTTGCGCAACTCTTTTCCTTGCCCCGCGCGACCTCAGGCCATGACCTCATGCTTATCCCATATGCAATTTCAAGATTTCACATTTTGGGAGTTTTCACTCCCCCTGATTTCAAATATCCTGATGCTCAAAATCGTGAAAATGCCCGTTTGGATCAATGGTAGGATTCACTTTGAATCTGATAGCCATGATCATCTCCTTGAACAGCCTTAGTTGTCCACTATTTAAATTGGTGCTTATTTTTCCTTGGGTCCCACTTTCTATATGACCCTGGGCTATGATCTTGGGCCTAATTCCTAGGCGTTTCAGGATTTTGCATTTCGTGAGTTCACACTGTGTTCCATGCTAAAATCCCCATCTTCACGAAATCACGATCGCATGGATCGGGTGGCATGTGTCTCTTTGAAGTGGATGGCCCAGATCATTTTGGGACTTCACGTGTCGCGAGTCTTCAATATTCTACCCTTCTACTTTCTGGGCTCACGTAATCGCGAAAAGGTTGATCCATCGGTCTATATTTCTCCTTTGATCAACGACTACGATCTTATTGTGATTTCACATTTCAGGAGTTCTGATGACTTTTCTCCTTGACCGCTCTATCTCGTGAAGCCACAAAATGCTAATCTTGCGCCACGCGTCCTTCCCCATACCAAAGGCTAGGATTGACCATGCGATTTTGGACCTCTGTTGGACGCTAAACTTGGTGCAATTGTATGATCCCGATCACCCGATGGTCGTCGATCCGATTTGCCTTATGGGTCTTTGTCACCAAAATTTGATCTTACTTTCTCGCTTGATTTGAGTTGATATCAAACTACTTCAAGTGTTGTGCCTTGTTCTCATGAAGGATGCCTGTTAATATTACTTGGATGATTGGCTGAGGGTTCAGGAAAACAAAGGGATCAGAGACAGAGGTAAAGAGAAATGTGATCGACCTTAGAGAAAACATAAAATATTAGGGCTGATATTTCTCAGGCAACCAACATTGAAAAAAGGTCTATCAAACAGGTGGAAACAAACAATAGAAAAACTACAAGGTGAGAGGAAAAACTTAAGATCGGGTTTGCAAAAAGAGGAAAAATAGGCAAAATTACAGACCTAGGTAGAAAACATAGACTCATAAGACCTTGACTAGTTTATGTGATAAAAATATCCTGAGAATCCATCTATAAACAAGTAAGATTATTTTCCCGCGACCTGATCTAATACTTTGTCACTGAAAGGTGTCGGAAATGTATCGTGCACACATGCAAAAATTAGAATTTTGTAGTCCACTCAGACATGAATGTATTATGTATCCTTCTTTCTATGTATAACTATGGGGATAACCTAATTTTCTTCTTCGATCAGAAAAATAATCCCTGTCGTAAGCATTTTTTCTACTTCCTTCTTGACCTTATCTTTTATTTTAGGATTAAGGTGGTATGGCATGTGCTTCATAGGTTTTGAGTCGGGTTTTAACTCGATCTTCATTTCTCCCATGGATCCTTTTATACCTTTAAGTCATGAGAACGTTTTTGGGAACAAGTATTCATACTCCCGCAAGAATTTGTGGACCTCATTCATAGTCTTCTCTTCCCAGTAATCTCCTATGGAATCTTAGTATGCTTTGTATTCCCTATATTAACTTTCTACAACTTTAGTGGATGGTTATAGGAGCTACTTGTGTGACTAGGTATAGTATCATGAATCTCTCTACTGCCTTTTGTTTCTTTAATAGTTAAGTTTATGAGTTCTATTAAGTCATTGGGTTTTTCAAGGTCTTTATCAAATTTACAACAAGCTATATGTATCTTATTAGATTCGTGACTCTAACTAGACTGAAGCAATTGAACATGGTCAACACATACTACTTGGCTTGGTATCTATTTGCAAATGTCAATAAAAATCATTTCTCGGATTCTTTGAAGGATTGTGTTTAGCTTAGGGTACTTACTTGTGAAGGAGAATTCCTTGCAAAACTGGTCTTTTAAGGTCTGCCAACAACTTGTTTGTCTTCTGGTCTCTTCATGTGTGTACTAGGCTTTTGGGATCTGACCCAGCGAGTGGATAACTACCTGAACCCATAGGTGAGAGGGTACTTCTGCAACTTGCCACTATTTTAAGAAGTGCTCAATATGCACTTTGGGGTCAGATTGTCCATCGAACAGTTGAACATCTTGAAAATCTATATGCATATATTATTTCAGTTGATACTTACTTTGGAATCGACATCGCATGGCTTCCTTCACGTCTTCCCACTACATAATCAAGATTTTGTGAGTGGCCCACCATCTAGAGGGGGTATCCTACAATGCTAAGTCAAGAATTGTGATCCTTTGATTTGCCACTATTTTCTCTTCCATGCTGGTAAGAAAACTATATGATGGGTGTTCCCTGACCTCGGTTCCAATCCATCTAGTTTCTCTGACAATTGTGCATCATCTTGAGAATCGTTCATATGAGCCTTGCTGCCAACTGTCAAATGATAATTCTGAATCCTCGTCAGCAGACTATATTCTTCTCCAACTTATCAATCCATATGCAGTGGGATTTATATAATCTGGTCTCCTTCTTGTTGTTATGGTGTATAATTGGTCAAGAGAATCTGATTCCTTATTGTTGTCCACTGACTCAGTGTATCTAGGCCCTAAATATGGATTTAAGGGCTGAACCACTTTTATCCCATCCGCTTCAAATGTCATGGTGTCCTTCTTTAGATTAATGATAACATAGTTGTATGCCCAATCAATTCTGAGTAGAGAAGGGTAGGGATTCTTGTCTCCCATGATTTCAATTAATTCTAAATTGATTGTTGTTTTAACTCCTGCAACATCTATTTCTACATTTTCCAGCCTTCCTACTAGGAAACTGCAGTACTTGTTCACCATTCTCAACTGGATGGGGGAATACACTAATTGATGTTTTATGAAAGCTTCCTAGGTATTTTGGGTAGGATGTTGACATAGGATCCAAAATCTAGCATGGCATCTTTAATTTCAAAATAATCTAGTTGGGATTCTAGCCTAAATTCATTTCTTGTTTGCACCTTTCTTCTTTGTATTCTCTAGGTACTCTTCTCAGGGAGGTTGGTCATTATGATGGCTTTTAGGGTTCCCTCATTTCCCAGTATTAGGTACAAGGTGTTGCATAACTTCTTTGTAAGTTGTTCATCCCTGAGGATATCAAATAACAATTGAAACCAAAGATTGATTATGTTTTGGGACTGCTTAGGGTGTCTCTTTGGAATTACATGGTTTCTAGGTGTAGGTGGTGAGGTAATGGCTTTCACAAGTTTAGGTTGAAAGGGGAATTTATGGGAATTATCCACTATTTTTGGAGCATAGATACTCTTAGATATTTCTATTGCATCTTTGAAAAACAATTTTGGTTTCAAAGGGTCATACCTGTCATCCTTGGGAGATGCTTTTTGAATCTTGGGCTGACTGCCTACATCTGCCCCAAATTTTTCTCCTCCGCAAGTAATGATGTTGATATTAGGTAGATTTCCCTCAATTTACTTTCTTAGTTTTGAGCCTATGAAGTTATCTCCTCGTTGACGAACCCGATCTTCCCATTTTGCGATCAGTTATGGGTAGTCTTCGGTTGCATGCCCGTTAGTTCTGCAGTGAGAGCACCATGGTAGTCTTGGGTGAGGGAAGTCTTTGGCCAATTGACCTTGTTTATCATAGTTGTAACATCTACCCGACCCTCTTCCCCCATTTCTTCCTCCTCTGAATCCACCTCCACCCCCACCTCCCCGACCTCTTCTAGGTCCTTGGGGGGTTATGTTTATTCTAAATTCTATCTGATCTAATATGTTGGCAAGCCTGTCCAACACTCTACATTGATTTGTATAATGTGTTGTAGACATGTAGAACTCACAATGTATTTTATTGGGTGTAGTCATATACTTTTGAATGATAGGACACTACCTCAACGCAYGATCATGTGTCCKAAAAATCTCACAATATTCAAGTGGCTCAGATGTTTGAGTGCCTAGAAAGGCATGGTATAGAACTGGTGCGTGGAATGGTGGAGTTCTAGATATTTGTGCAACTCCTCTTGTTGGTCCTAGAGAGGGCCCCATCGGATTCTGAGGAGGTCCCATTCCCCTCATGCATGGGCATTCATTTTCCAAATGCTCCTCTGTGTAGCATCATTTGCACCAAACTTGAGGTCGTCCTAGTCTTGGTATAGTTAATTCCTTAATATTCTCCATTAGTGTCGATATTTATCCCTAGATTTGTGACAAATTTGCATCCACTCAAGGTCTGGTCACTCTCAGACTCCCTAGATATCCTGCCATGGATTTAATCTTCATCGATTGTTCCAAGGCATCTGTTAAGGTGGATATTCATTGTTGTGTTAGAGGAATTCTCGTTAGAGGTAGTAATCCTTGGATGTACGATTCCCTCTCGTGATCTTCGTGAATTGGATGCGCTAACCTCCCAATAGCATCTTTAAATTTCTGATTGTACTCCTAGGCAGATTTTCCTTCCTTTTGTTGAATCTCCCACAACTTAGAGATAACTTGTTTCTCTAACTGAGGTAGTTTTAATTTGATGATGAACTTTAGATGAACTTGGGCAAGGGTGAAATCTTGTCCTTTCACCCCTAGTTCAATAGCCTTCATGTACCACTCAAGGGCACGACCCCTCAAAGTAGTTTGAAATTGTACTAACTTGTTTGCATCAAGAGTCCCTCTAGATCTCTAGATGGATTCACATAGGAAACAATGTTGCTCTACATCCTCATCCACTTTACCCTAGAATTCTAGGTATCGGGTGATCGAGCCTCCCATATTTCTAGCCATTACAGGTTTTATTGTTCCTATTAAAATGAAACCTAATGACCCTGGTTACGATATGTCAGGGGATCCCAATATCCTCCCAGTGTTTTCACTTAGAGAATGTGACTAACTGACTGAATGTGATGGAAAATAAATAACATAAGTATGTAGTATAGATCTTACCACGRGTATATAGGGCACTTGGGGAATGACTGATTCAGTGTTCGTTCCACTGACTTATGTGTCAGTTTATTTGATTTGAGGGGTCTCCTTTTCTTCCTCTGGAGAAGCCTTCTTGACTCGATTCCCGATATTTCCTGATATCGAGGTTGAATATTCTTGGTCCTTTGCAAGATCCAAACTTGCTTCATCTTCCCTTTCTTCTACACATTCCTCTTCCTTTCCACCCACTTGGGGTGATCCAAAATGGATCTAGGAAGGCCTAAAAATCAAAGTTCATAGAATCGAACGAAACTAGTGCCATTGTGTCGAGCTCATCATGTTGATTCTGGCCATATTATTTCTTCTAAAAATGGACACCGTATGCACAATTTATCACGATCTGAAGATCAGGTCAAATAGAAAAAAAAATCAAAGTCAAAGTCAAAGTCAACAGGTCAAAGTCAATGCTGACATCAGTAGTACATCATGATGACATTAGAATAATGTCATGATGACTTCAGCATGAAACGTGGCAGCACTAGAGGCTGACACATGGCTATCATTTTTGGATCTTTTAGGGGTGATTTGGCCTAATAAAAAAGTGACACATGGCACCATACAAAGGTGACATGTGGCACCTTCTAGAAGGTCGACCAAATCTGGTGGATTCCTCCAAATCTGGCGGTTCCATCAAATCTGGCCGAGATCCTTTAAATCTAGCAAAATCTCGCTAAATCTGGATAACTGGCTTTAAGTTTGGAAACTGCCCCTAAATTTAGCAGAGTCTGGTTTATTTAGCTAGACACAGAAATTGAGAAAAAAAAAAATTGGGCATGAAAATCGAGAAAAATATTTTTTTGGGGCACAAAACTTGAGAAAAAATAATTTTTTTGGTCACGAAAATCGAGAAAAAATTATTTTTTTGGCATGCAAATCGAGACTGTACGGATTTGACAGGGTGCAACATTGGGATTTGTGCCAAGGGGAGGTCCCCAGGGACTATTCAGAAGCAGGTCGACTTTATACTCAAAATTTGTAGAATTTTGAGTGGATTCTGAATATGGATTCATTTTCTACATTTGAGTAGCCAAATAGAAAATTTCCTCCAGATCCCAAACTTTCAATCCAAACATAGTTGACTTTATACTTGAAAGTCTCATAATTTCTTGTTCCAAACAATGGTGATGTTTGTTTCTATCTAGAATTTGTAGATCTAAAAGGTGGTTTCAGGAGCTATTATGTAATCCTTTATTTTGTATTCTTAAAGCATTGAATATTAATAAGAAGCCTTCCCTAATGAGATAAAGGCCCAGAGACATAGGAAAACGTGTGCCGAAATCCATTAAGAATCTTGGTGTTATGGTTTGTTTTTTATACTTCTTATATGGGTGCAACATTATTTCATTAAGCTTCTTCTCTTAATTCCTAAATAGTAAATAAACTCATGCATAAACTTAACCAAAGTATTTAAAAGATCATTTTCGGATCATGGGGATTCCTTTCTCTCTGCGCTTCTCTCTGATGTAATCTTAGACTGACCAGTCTTTCTTGTCTTCTTACATCCCTCAACTATTCCTTCTTTCTTTCATCTGTTCCTCCTGATCCAATTTATTTCTACAACACCTCATATTTCTTTGCTTCTTTATTTACCTTTCCATGCAACCACTTCTCAACTATGGAGGTTCTCCTCAAGGCTCTCATATTTCTTTTTTTCTTTTCTTGTCAATCCCCCATCTATCAAAGAATCCTTCCCCCTTCTAAGGTCATGATCCTACCCCAAAGTCACCCTACCCCAAGTGTAGGTGTTTAGGATGCCATCTCAGTCAAGGGAATAGTTAACCTCCTCTCCTCCATCAAGAATGCCTTGATCCACAGGGGAATTTCCCTCAGCAGTCTCCCACATGCACCTTTCTTGAAAATCACTTCATCTTGTGAAAAATATTGGTGATTCTCAGCTGTGAATTCAATGATATACCCTTCTAGAGTCGTGTTAACCCAGAAATCAACTACTCGCATAATCTGGTGATCCAACCGATGAAGTGTTGTGATATTCTATGTTTCCCAAGTATAGGTCTTCTTGACATTTTCTTTGAATTCTAGAGCTTCTTGTAGCCAATCTACCCAATGGAAAAAATCTTCCGAGAATTTTACCCGGAAAATCTCATACTGGTCATTCGATATTTTTGAATAAAAGACAAAATCTCTTATAGTGCTCACGCTTTTACCTCACAACTCTGCATCCTTTCATATAAAGGAATCACAGTTTCATTCCCACCATTGTTGAACATCAAATATATAGATCTGCAGAAGAATTATCCTTACAGGTTCCCTTTTAAAGCATAAGTCCCGACAACATAACATTTTTTTTGGCATAAAGTGATCAGACGAGGGTCCTCTTCAAGTTACCAACAAAAGGTACTGATGTAGTCTAGTGCCCTAGCATTTTCCTCTTCCCAAGAGGGAATAAGTCTCACCTGAAGTGCATCTAAGATGAGTATGAGAGGGAAGGGTAAGGAAAACACTCAGATAGATCCCTGAAGTATCAAAATTCATATTATTCTTGTGCAAGATAGTTTAAACATGTTGCAGTCCTGAACATTTCCTAACTGAGAATGGAGAAACAGAGTTGCATAGACATTCATATGGAAGTTATAATCATTTAAGAATACCAAACATAAAACATAACATAACATATCATTCAATAGAACCAAAAGGCTAAGTACATAAGATATTTTCTTTTAATTGGGTTTCCAACTGCATTATCATATATCAGGTCTCTTGTCCAAACATATGATCATCTTGAGTCACATATACAAATGGTCATGCCAAATATAATCAGTAAGTCCTTCTCCAAAAGTGCGAGACAAGTTTATCTCAACCCCTTTCTCTTTCCAACCCTACAATAATACATGACTCTATTACATTATCAGTCTGGTTCCCAACCCAAATCTTAGGATTCAACTTAGCTAACAACAGTAAGTAGAACTAGACTCAGACTCAGACTCAACCTTTCCCAATATGCCTAAACTTAAACATGGACCTCTCGTTACAATCATATTGATCCCATATATATAACCTGATCTAGGCTTGTTGGTTGAGAACCAGAGAGTTTTCTCTTCTTCGTTTTTAGGTTGCAACCTCTTTCTTCAAAACTGGTGTTGTGATGTCCTTCCAACTATTTTTTGTTCTAACTGTTTCATGTTTCACATTCCCTTTTCTCCAATTTTTGTTCCTTCCTTTGGTCAGTTTTCTAGCTCCGAAACAACTTGTACAAATTCTATTAATCAAAATGAAGGGCCCAACAAGTTCCATAATACATAAAAATTATTTCTTCTAATTTTCCTAAAATTTTCCTACCCAGATCAATTTTTTGAGTGAGTAGTTATATTCTATTGTTCAATACCTTTCCAATGCCTACTCCCACACTCAATTCGGAGTTTTGAGCAAAAAGGTATGGATATTGGAAAATTGTTCTTCCTGGGAGGTAATCCCTGTACAATTTTTCTTCATCTTCAGAGCCATATTAGTTCTTGGACCTACTCTAGATCCTCTCATAAATTAAACAGGTCTTATTTAATTCCTTAGGTGTAGGTATTTACAAATAAGAACCCCACAATCTCCTTCTTTTATGATGTATACCCCCTACCTCTTCCTTGACAGGGTCCGCTAACAACCCGGTCTAAGGATCGTTCTTCAACTCTTGATGAGCCAAAATGTCTCTTTAGTTCCCTGCTATAACCTTCAACAAATCCACAGGTCCTTCTATTGAAACCCCACCATGCGCGAACAAGCACAAGGCGCTTCACATTTCAGGACTTTGGGACTTCTACATGCGAGCCACCCCTAAATCCTATTTCCTAAATAGTTGATTAACCAATCTATGGTCCTTCTCTCTTCTCAATCGACGACTGTGATCGTATCGTGATTTCACTATTTCAGGACTTTCAATTCAATGTTGTCCAACTCCTCCAAACCTCAAAATCTGAAATAATAGCCTAGCGCTTCGTAGCTCCTACCTTAGCCTCTGCCCATATGACCCCTGCTATGACCTAGAGTCAAACCTCAAAGCGTTTCGGGACTTCGTGACTTGCAAAGTTGAAATACTTCTCACCTCAGATCTTCCAATCCCCAAAATTTCAAATCCTCCCTCGTCAAATCAACGATCATCACTGTTCCGTGATCCAACGGTCCACGTTCCTCCTTTGGGAAGTCAGAACTTCATGACTCAAGATTTTGGGATGGTTCTCTCCTTTGAACTCCCGGTACCCAAAATGCCAAAATGCCGATGCTTCGGATCGATGACCCACAGCCTAACTCGATCCAATGACTTAGAGTCTCTTCATGAATTCGTGTTTCGTGAGTTTCTCAAACTCTACCTTTTGACTTCCTTCCACAACGAGTCAAAAAAATGTTGTCTTCTCGCCATGTGTCCTTTCCAATGGACGGTCTGGATGATTTCATGAACTTCCCTTTCGCAAGTTTACTCCTCTGCTCCTTGCAAATATTTCGGTGTCTGGTTCCATGAACACCCCAGATCTGTTGCCACCTGTCCTCTTTGACGATGGACAGTTCTGATCATTTCATAACTTCTCTCATGCACCTTCCTCCGGATCCAATGGCTGTTGGCCCTTGCGCCAGATTTGACGACCCAGATCTGATCTACCCTCTTGTGCACTCACCTTCTATTGTTTGGATGTAGATTCAATGGTCCATATATTCTCCCCTGTCTGATCCAACGGTGGTGGTGCTCCTCCTCATGAGATTTATGTTTCTCCCTAGACTTAGAATATTTTCTAATTGTTCTGAAGGCCTCGGCCTTCGATTTTTCTCCTGTGAGCCCTCTAAACTTTGGGTCTTGCTTGCGTTCTGAAAATGCTATCCCTCCTGAGCTTTGGAAATGGAAGTTGACCTCAACTCTACGCGTACTTGTGCTCTGCATGAGGCTTCACACTACTCCTCCTGAGCTTGTCTGTGGCTTGGACCTCGAAGTGTCTTGGCCTACTGCTCCCTTCTGCTGGAACTCTGTGCACAAAAGGCACTCTTCCTCCAGAGCTTTGCTTTCTCAAATATCTAAGGGCTCAACCATTCTCTTTCCCTTCAAAGGGGAATTTGGTGCCCTCTTGGAAACCTCCTGCTCAAGCACACCTTGTTGAGCCAACAGAGTGTTCAACAACTCTGTAAGTGTCTTCCTCCTCTGACACTTCTCTTCTTTCCCTGAACTCGAAACAGAGTTCTTCTCGTGCACTCTTTTCACTCACTCGATGCCCACCTGGCAGAGATTTACATAACCTTCAGTGATTTTGTCTTCTCTTTATGCCCTCCTCTGCACAGTCTTCACCTACAAGGTGTTCAGTAACCTTGAGGATTCTCCCCTTGAGTTTATAATACCTCTGGTGTGCCCTCCTAGCACRTCTTTGCCTAAATTCCATAGAACTCAGATGTGCACTCTTTGCACTGGCTTATAGAGTCCTTAGTACTCTCTCATGCAACCCCTTGCACGAAACCACAAAGAATCCATACTGAAATCAACAAAGTCCTATATAGAAAAACATATMTATCCCTGTAGTTGGCATATAACATACATCTACAACATACAAATGAACAAACACATAGAATTCATGAAAGATACATAAACACACATAATCATATGCAAGAAAAACTACTCTTTTCTCATTAACATAAATGTCTGATTACAATGTGTACAAAGCTTGGACTGAAACAGAGTCTCAAATCTCTCTCCTATCTATCCAATCTTGCTTTTTCCTTTCTTGGAACTCATCTATCTATATACAAAAGATCTTTTTACAAAAGGGGGCTCCTCGAGCTCTTCCCTCCATCTCACCTACTCTCAGTAATTACAATGAGTTACATTCAATGGTTGTTTAGTCCGGATCGGATATAGATTTCATCCTTTCAAACATTAAAGGAGAACCTATCTACTACATGCACAAAGGCATTTGTGTGGCTCTTCAGCCTTACAACAGTTATTACATTTTCAAATTTGAAATTGAGAGGTTTGGAGCCTCTCTCCTCCATTGAATGCGTGTTGAATGTGCTGTCTAGCTAGCACGTTGTTGATGTGAAGCGATGCTCCTGCATCATTTTAGCCCCTTTTTTCTTTAAAATAAAAAACAATCGACCAAAGTCTCATATCACCATAGGCTATGACCCAACGCTTAGCTGAAAGGTGCTTATCCAGAGCTTCATGACTTAGGGCTCTGGAACTTTGGGCTTTAGAGGTTTCTTCTTCAACATGTCCCAATTCCCCCAAATTAGGAATTGGATAACTCTTGAACGATACTTATTCATATCTTTGGGGCTCCGGTGCTTTAGAACTTCAGGATTTCAAGGTTCTTCCTACACCATACAACATTTCCTCTTAAAGTTGAAGTGGCTAACTCCCTGAACTATTCTTCTCCATACTTTCATGACTCCGACGCTTCGGAGATTCAGGCTTCGAAGGATTTTTCAACACAAACCAACATTTCCTCCGAACGTCGAATTTCTAAACTTCCGGGGTCTCATCAGCAACTACGCACCAGGGGGTGGTACGTGGAAAAAATATGGAGATGACACATGGCCCAATTGACAGGTGACACGTGTTAAGTTACAAATGGAACAAAATATCTATGAAACGATTTAATCAGGATGACCCTTGGCTCGCATAATATGGGTCCACGTCACCCTAGGTGACGTCATCATGCCACGACACTTAAACGGTCCGGAACTTTGAGACTCCGGAATTTGGAGGATCTCACACTGGAACACTTCAAAACTCCTAAACAACGAACTGACAAACTCCTGAATCATTGCTCTCTGAAGGTTTACTACTTCGGTGCTCCAGAGCTTTCGGCTTCAGAGAACTTCTCAGCATAAAACAAAAAATCTCTCGAACACCGAGCTTCCAAACTCTTGAACAGGTGCACGCCAGATCTTTTGGACTYTGTTCCTCCGATGCTTCGAAAGATTCCACACCAACACACTTTAATACTCTCGAATGCCAAATTTATGAACATAATCTATCTGGAGCTTCGGGGCTCTGAAGCTTCGGAACTTTGGCCTTCATAGGTTTCTTCTACATCACACTTAAAAACTCTTGAAAGTTGAGTTTCTGATCTACCAAACAAGTGCTCCCCAGAGCTTCTGGAGTCAGACGCTTTGAGACTTTAGAACTTCGGGCTTCGGAGAAATTCCAAACATAACACTATAAAAATCCCAAACGTCGAACTTCCGAATACTCGCTAATATGTGAGAACAAGTCCCCAAACATGAACAGTATGGGTTGGCTCTAGACTTTGGGACTTCATGGAAATATCCACTCCATGCAACCACAACCAAATTCTTCTGTAGTGCCAAATTGTTGAACCACTCGGGGATCCAACGACCCATTTTCTCCCAATGATGTACGGTGCAAATTCACTCTGGGACATCAGAGCTTCATGTTTTTTGCCTCATTTTCAACGAGGACTTAAAAACTATCGAAGGAGCGAAGTCCAAAGGACTTGATATTTTAACTGTGATTCTCCTTCTCCAGATCCGACGACTATGAAGGATTCAGTCCCCTCCCAAATATATCTCGCTCATTCTCCTTCTCATAAGTGGATTTGTCTTCTTTTAGGGACTTAAAGAAGTCGCCTGCTCACTCCTCACGGTTCAAATTCAAATAATTCCAGGTCAGAATTTGTTTGAATCAGATATTAATTATGAATATCTCACCACTTGTCCAATTTCCTCAAACTTCCAAGAATTTAACAACACAAATTGGGACTTTTTCCCAACTTCATGCAATTGAATCAATTCAACTTGCTCGGCCCATCTAGGCTTAGTGTTAGAAACTAGATATCTGATACCATATTGTAACATATCCAACCTTAGAATGATGGGCTATGCCACATGGAAATACTAATTTCATATATATATATATATATATATATATATATAACTTTAAGTAGACAAATATATTGTGCAAATACACAAAATCATGCGAAAATAAGAGTAAAAATACACATGCAACATACATAGGAAAAACCCATAAACATAAACACATGTATAAATACACAACATATAAATTAACCCGCAATTGATATTTATGTTTTATAGAACACCACCAACTACATGCATACCTTCCACGATCCTCCCAACCTTAGACCACACTGCTCATAACTCTCAGCAATGGGTCATCCTTAAGATGGGACTAAACACCACCTAGGTAAAGGGATTCCTAGCTAGGCTGATGTATCTCAGACAGCAGGAAAAACTCCCTTAGGTTCCTACTCAAACTAATATCTCATAGTCTCTCATTCCCCACATGCCTATCCCATCCCAGGAAGTGTGCCCCTTCTCTGCTCAATAGTCCTTTGGCTGCCCCACTTCCCTTCCAGGGATTCAACAATAGGTCAGACATGAAGTCTCAGAGCATTGTATTTGTAGTTGGGCTCCATTAGGAAATCAATTCCCAGCAATTCTCTCACCTGGAGAGAGTTTTTCACGGGCCTGAGAACCCCCCTTTTCAATCCACAGGTTTGACAACCCGCCTCTTCAATCCCACAGACTTGATAACCCACTTCTTCAGTTCAATGCTTAAGTCAACTAGGAACATGTGATGGAAGCAACAAATTTAGGGTATGGAATAAGTGATGGAAGAAACCATGTTCAAGCAAGGTCCAGGTAAACACATCAACATCCTACGGGTAAGATAAATATAAGATTCTAGTGGTAGGAAGGTTTTTGTGCACTTCTCATAACAAGAGGGGTATAGATCACTATTGATAATAGGAAAAGTATGGGGATATGGATGAAGAAGTGCATGTAGGCTCAAGAGGTAATATTGATGGAGAGAGCCTACTACGAATGGTTGAGTGTGTCCGGAATGGAATAATTTCCCCTCATTTATTTTCATGCACCCTTGATGACACATGGCCCTCTAGAAGCTCATTTCTTGCCACTTGTATTTCATTTCTCTTTCCCATAATATCTTAGGATATAATAATTTAAATCCATAGCTGAGTCTTTTAGGAATAATATTGTAATATTCCCTTGGAGAAAATCCCTCTAGCTTAGCCCTTTTCCTAGGCTCTTAGCCCCCCCTTTCCCTTCCTAGTGGAGTTTAGTCTCCCATACTCTTTTATCTCAGTTTGTTAAGTACACACAATGATGTATTTTATTAATGATATGAGTTTTTACATATACAAAATTTGGATACTAGCCTTTAGCATCTAGGCTCTCTAGCCTAATAATCACATAATCCTTCTAGCCTATAATAACCCGGCTCACCAGCCTATAAAATATATTCACATTTACAACTGGGGCTCGGTCTTGGGGGTGTTACAAATTAAAAATAATTTACATACTCTTTTCTAAAAAGTCTATGTATTTTTATTTTTTTCTATACCCTCTAGTTTTTTTATTTTATTTACTCACAATTTAATTACACGATGTGCCCTTCAAGACACACCTTTCTGCTCCAAGGGTACCACTTGCCTTTGACTAGTTTTGGAAGTTTTTACGACCTTAGAGTCAACAACCTAGTTGGTCGACCTTGTGATATACTAAGCAATAGTAAGGAATAAGGATTCCTCCTTATTGTGCGCCCCTTATATGTTCTCATGAGAAACTGTCTAAGTCTTCCCTCACGACATCATGGACCTATCAAACTAGGTAATTGTTATCCTACATTTTAGGTCATGATGGGAGTGCTAGTAGACTGTGACAATGATGTTGCCACACCTCTCCCTCAAATGTATGGTTCCTATGCATGACCCCTTTACTCCTTATGTGAGTTTGATTAGCAAGTGTCTCCACACCTACATCCACTGACAAAAATATTGTCAATAGTCCATGTACATAACATCTATACTAAAATCATCATCATATATACATGTAAATAAATACTCAAAACTCAACCAAATACAAGTCCACTCCTTGACTCAATCCATAGTCCAAGGAAGTTTGTTGATGCCATCATCATCATCATCATCCTGTCATGTATCCTACACACTCAGGGAAACTCATCAGTAATACCTATCGATACATATATACATCTAGAAATTAACATATAATCACAATCAAATAATAACATAACTCATAAGAAAAGCATAATCATAATGTATCATAACCAAATCACTTGCTCGCAAGTGTCCTCAAAGAATAAGTCAGTATAAAATGTTCTTAGTAGAACTGGATGTTACAAATGTGTGAATTTTTTGTTTGTTTTTGTTTTGGAAAATAATGTATTCAAGAAAACGAAAAACACTCTTCTCACCAAATAATCCAAAAAAACAATTAGGTAATAACAATTAAAATCCAGACTAAAAGACACTTGAATACAAAGATAAGAGATTATACCCCTTTCAGAAGTAATAAAAAACTGGCAAAACAAAGCTAATAATGGAAAATTTCAATAATGAAACAAATGGTCAAAATCAAACTTTAAAACTATCAAGAATACTATTAAGAAAACCAAAAATTCACAACAAGAACCATATTTTAAATTTGGGAAGGAAAGTAAAGAAAAATGTGTTCTTTGAAGTAGTGTTGCAGGCTACTGTGAAACACAATGCAACAACTAAGAGTGTCACAAGATATAGGCTAGTATAGTGCGACAATGTCTCTTTGTGTCTCAAATGGAGGGTGCGAGAGTCATTTAAAACTTGAAAAAACAAAAAAAAGTGGAAATTTTCCAGTGAATTTCAAGATCTAATGCTCAAACAGTATTAGGCAATGGATTAGAGAGGTAAAACAAGGCAAGGAAGCAAGACCAAGGGAAAAAAATCCAAAGGATCACTCCCTAGTGGAGTCACCAATTTTATTTATGGACAAATTAACCAATCCAGACACAGACCAATCTCCCTAGCTTGGGAACCCAAAGCTAGAAAAAAAAAACACATAACAAATTACTTTCTTTATATTCATACAATCGAAATACTGATATGTAAGGACTCATACCTCTTTACCGATGATGTCTTCACTAAACATATCTCCTAGCTTGATTTACAGGATTTTGAATAGAAACATACAAAATAAAACAAGATAGCGAGTGAAAGAAGCAATAATAATTCGACAAATATATACAAATGACCAAGGAGAAATGTACTAAATACAATTTACAATGAACAATCCTTATAGGAAAGAAAACATGTTATTGCATTAATAATAATGGAAGAGTTACAACCAGTGCCTTGGTGTTGCGAGGTTCTTTTCAACGGTTCATTGCTCCAATACCCACATTTCTTCCATGAGTTCCATCACATCAACTGAATACTTTGACACAAGAATCTCTCAAGGCCAATGAACAATATTATAGTCACAAATAAGAATCTAAATCTATCAACCATTATTCACTACTATTTATTATCCATTAATTATTAACCTTTTCTCATGAGAGAAGTCTCCTTTTAAATATTGAAGAGGAGGTTAGGATGAGAGGTTAGKATCTACCCAAATCATGAGTAYGGGTGATATCCAAACCGATCGTAGGACAGGTCATATCCAAAGCTTCTCTCTAGAAACTTCGTGAATTTCTTCCTTTTTCCTCCCTTTCAAATGGTGTCATACACTATGAACTAGCAACATGAGACATTGTCACATGYTGCAGTGGTGCAACATGCAATACTTAAGAGTGTCACATGTTGAAGTGGTGCAACATGTGAAACTTTCACAAAATATTTTTTTTAAATACATTATGACTTCTTTCAAGGAAGGGTCTTTCTTCAATGATCATGGCTTTTAATCTTTGGATGATGGAAAGCAGGTGAACATTATCAATTGCAACAAAATAATATGTAACACATAGCCATGTGAGTGTCGTGTCACTACCAGGTTATCAACCACATCAATATATTTCCATGTCATTCATATTGAAATGAAACTTCTATGTTTTTTCCGCAATGAGGAGATCTAAAAAGAGCTAGAGAGGGCCACTGCCCATTTCTACTTGGATTTGTGAGAAATTGAAAAATAATGGTTTTTAAAGATCTGGCTCTAAATCATCGGAAGAAATCAAGATTAAGATGAAATTTTTGGAGAGAATATGGAAAGAAGACATGGAAATAAAATAGGAAATAACTAAATAAGTTCTAAGGGGATGAGAATGGGGATGCTGAAATAGGCCAAAATCCACTATTCCGGGCCACTTTTTGGAGATTTTTGGGATCTTCGGAGGAGGAAAAGTGACCATAGATCACAGAATTGAAGAAAATTGTTTACTCGTCATTTTATATAATCATAATTTAGAAAAATTTAGTTCAGTGGATTTTTTCCATTAGTTCCCAGATTGAGAGATAGCCAGTTTTACTGAAATTATGTCCGAAAAAAATTGCAAAAAGGACAAAGTTGCAGATTCCAGATTGTTGTAATTTTTATTGGAGAATCAGATTGAAAAAATGAGAGTTGTTATTAATTACTTGTAATTATTATTATCTATGTCACATAAAAAAGTTCCTCTAGTTCCTAACATATTTTCTTCTACAGTTGATATAATTTGGCCTTTCAATAAAAAATGCACCAGTGGAGAAAATGGAGAAATGGGGTGAAAGTTATTTTTTCGAGAAGCCATATATTTCATCTCAGAGATTGGATTGAGGCACAAGAATAGTCATTATAAATATTATTTATAGGATAATGACTTGGAATCATTATAATTTGGAGAACTATGATATAATTCTTCATGAATTAAGAAGAAAAAAGACCTATAACATTAATTGACAAAATTTATATAATATGCATAATTCTAACAAAATGGTTTCTTGCACATTTTGCAAAATTAGGGGATATAAAAATATCAGTTTAATACAATAATTCATATTTGAAACATGGAGCAAGGAGAGGAAGCCTTCAGTCATGAGAGAGAATCCAAAGGTCAAAACATCAATGTTGGTAATGTAGAGACGAGGTTTAATGGACATAGGAGCAGAGTAGAGCCAAAAAAATTAATAGAGATTGTGAGAAGCCTTAAAATAAAAGTGCAAATTTATAAATAAAGCAATGAGAATATGATGAGACAAAAAAATAAAATAAATTCTTAAATGATGCAAAGCCTAAATCAGTTGTAGAGGCAAGCAAATAATGGATCAGACTCAAGACAAAATGAAGAAGGAAGGAATCATGAAAAAACAAATAACTACAAAAGATATGGTCATTCAATAAGTTCTAGTAGAAATCATAGACATCACTCACCTCCTTACTCCAAGGAAATTTTATGTGTCCAAAGACTCCATAAGCATCTCATAAGTGTCTCATGTTAGGCACCAAAGAAGAACATGTGAATTGGATAGTATTCAAGGAGAGATGAGGAAGATTAATCCACCATCCTTTGGTGGTGAAAGAGAAAAGGGAAGATTATGTTAAATCCTGGTTGCTTGGAATTATGAAGTATTTTTCAGTTGCACAACTACTCCTCTAATCTATAAGCCATGGTTTCCACCTACCATTTGCATGTAAAATATGTTATGTGGTGGGATCAATTTAAGAAAGTGGAGCACAATAATGAGAGTAGGATCACTTGGAACCAATTCAAGAGATATTTTCAGAAGGAATATCTTTCAGAGAACTACTATGATAAGAAGATGCAAGAGTTCTTTGAACTTAAGTCGGGGAGCATTAACATGGGATAATATGAAAATAAGTTATTGGGATTGTTGAAGTACGTGGGATTTATCAAGGCTGAAAAGGTGAAAATACAGAGGTTCTTGAGTGGATTTCCATCATTTTATAAAGAGAATATTCAATATGATGAGCCTAGAAATTTGATAGAAACCATTAGAAAGGCTAAGTACATGTATGAGAAAGGAAAGAGAACATATTATTTACATAAGTCTTAGAAGGATAAGAGGAAGGCGAAATCGAATCAGAGAAGAAAGGGATTCAAACTTCCTTTCAACAGAAAAAACCCTAATAAAAATCAACAATACTAGACTACTAAGGATGAATCCAAGAGGGAAGACTCCTTGGGAAAAAGAAGAATACCACAAAGTAAATGTTGGGGATGCAAGTAATATCACCTGTACACAAATTTCCCTCATAGAGAGTACAAAATGAATACCGTGCACAACATCCAAGAGGCCACTATAGTAGAAGACATGGGAATAAATATTCCAAGAATATACGCAACCTTAGAAGATTGACAAGCATAATACCAATAAACTATCATCAAAATGGAAGGTAATATCATTAATAATACTATTTATATTTTGGTTTAATCATGATAAAATCATTTTTGCATTGATCCTAAAGCAATGGAAAAATTATATCTGGAGAAAAGTAAGCTTGAAAAATCAAGTTTGGTTCAGCTAGCCACTGGAACCGAAAGAAGGATCAATGAGACTGTTAGAGGTTGTTTAATAAATTTGAATGGAGTGAACACTAATGTTGATATTAATATCATTCCATTAGGATATTATGATATAATAATTGGAAAGTATTGGATGGAAAAGCATAATGTTGTACTAGACTTCCATAAAAAAACATTTACATGTCTTGATGAAGAAGGGAAAAAATGCACTATGAAAGGAATTCCAATATCCATTTATATCAGGGAAATTTCATCCTTATAACTAAAGAGATGTTTTAGGAAGGTTTTTCAATTGTATGCAACTATGTGGAGGAGTTAGAAAATACCAAATGGAAAATCCTCAAAGACTTTTCAATATGGCAAGGGTTTGAAGATGTATTCCAAGAAATAACAGAATTACTACCAAAGAGGAAGATAGATTTATCTATTGATTTAGTACCAAGATCTGCCTCGGTATTAAGGACACCTTACAAAATGAGTACATTAGAATTTAAAGAATTACAAATGAAACTATCAAAATTGTTTACGAAATGGTACATACACCCAATTCCTTCACCTTAGGGAGCACCAATACTCTTTGTTAAAAATAAGGATGGAAAATTGAGGAAGTGTATTGACTTTATTTAGATGAATAAAGTAATTGCGGAGAAAAAATACCCTCTACCCAAAATCAATGACGTATTTTATCAGCTAAGAGGACAAAATATATTTTAAAATATATACTTGAGATCATGATACCATCAGGTAAGAATCAAGGAAGAAGACTTTAGTAATACAACCTTTAGAACTAGGTATAGACATTATAAATTTAGAGTGGTGCCATTTGGATTGAGGAATGCACCAATTGTATTTATGTGATTAATGAATGACATACACATAAATTATCTAGATAAGTTTTTCATTGTGTTCTTGGATGAGATACTTATCTATTATAAGTTTGAGGAAGAAGATGAACATCACTTCAGGTTGGTACTTCAAGTAATAAGGAAACATCAACCTTATTCTGATATAAGAAAGTGTTATTTTTACCAAGAACAATTCCATTATTTGGGGTACATTATTTCAAAACAAGGCATATCAGTGTATCCAAAGAATGTTGAAGCCATTAGAGGATGGCTAGCACCCATAAATGTTTGAGAAGTCATATATTTTATGGGATTAGTCGGATACTGCAAAATATTTATAGAAGGTTTCTCTAATATTTCTCATCCCATAACTTCTTTACAAAAGAATCGAATTAAATTTGTATGGAATGCAAAGTGTGAAGGAATTACTTACTAGTGCACCTATTTTAAATATTACTGGCCCAAATGAATGTTTTGTGGTATGTACAAATGCATGCAAAGAAGGACTAGGTGGATTCCTCACTCAAAATGGACATGTCATTAGCTATGATTCCAGAAATCTTAAAGAACATGAGAGGAACTACGCCACACATGATTTGGAGCTTATTGTCATAGTTCATGCTTTAAAGATGTGGAGACATTATTTAGTGGGGAAGAAATTTGAATTAATGATTAAACATAGTTTTCTCAAATATATTTTTGAACAACCAACTTTGAATGCTAGGAAAAAAATATGGATGGAATTTTTAGGTGATTACCATTTTGACATCAAGAATATTAAAGGAAAAGAAAATAAATTTTCCAATGCACTCAACATAAGAGTACACCTCATGCATTCTACAACCATTAGTATGCATAGTTCATATTTAAAGAGTAGAATTTTAAATGTTGTTTTTGCATACCAGCATTACCTACATGTAAAAGAAATCTTACATCAATAAAATGTACAACAAGAATTCAAAGGGTATGAGATAAAATAGTATGGAATCCTTATGCATAAAAATAAAATTTATGTTCCTAGTTTGGAGAAATTAGGAATTTGGTATTAAAATAAAGGCATAATGTTCCATATGTCGTACATCCCAGTTACCAATTCTTTTGTCCTGGGATGAATAAGGATGTTATTGATTACAATGCTAGATGTATGGAATGTCAGAGAGTGAAGGCTGAGCATAGACACCCAACAAGTTTGCTACAGTCATTTCCAAATCCAAAGAAGAAATGGGAAGTGGTAACCATTGATTTTATATCTAAGTTTCCCAATACAACAAGGAAACATGATTCGATAATGGTAATTGTGGATAAATTAATAAAGGTTGCTCATTTTTTACCTATAAAAATGACTCATACAACAACTAATATTGCCGAAATTTATATGAGGGAGATTGCTAGGTTTCATGGAATGCCAAAGGAAGTTGTCTCTGATATAGATACTGAGTTTAATTTAAATATATGGAAGGGATTATTTAAAGGATTTGGTACAAATTTTAACTTTAACACAACATACCATCCCTAGTCATATGGAAATACAGAGGGATTCAACCAAGTAACTGAAGACAAGTTAAGAATGTATGTGATGGATAAGCCATTTAAGTGGCAATATTAATTAAATTTGGTTGAGTTTACCTATAATAATGGGTATCAATATTCATTGAAGATTATCCCATTTGAAGCTTTGTATGGTAGACAATGCAATACTCCAATGAGTTGGACAACCCAATAGACAAAGTAGTACTTGGGCCAGAAATACTCAAGGATATGGAAGACCAAGTGGTTGAAATAAAGAAGAGTTTGAAAGCTGCACATGATAGATAGAAGATTTATGTAGATAAGAATAAGATAACTAGAGAATTTAAAGTGGGATCACATGTACTTTTAAAAGTGAATCCCAAGAAGATCTCATTGAAGTTGGGTAGTTCTACAAAGACAACAACCATATTCCATGGTCCATTTGAGCTATTGGACAAAATAGGGCCAGTTTCATACATGATTGCATTTCCTTCTTCCATGAATGTGCATAATGTATATTATGTCTCTTCATTGAAAAAATATGTGCATGATCCTAACCATGTTATTTATTGGAATTTTCTTCAGGTGGACCTAGAAGGAGACTTTCAGTTCCATCTAGTGCGCATATTAGATATAAAATTCAAAGTGCACTAGAATCAAGTCATAGAGATGGTAAAAGTTCAGTGGACTGACTATGGTCCTAAATATGCTACTTGGGAGCATGAATATGACTTGTAGGTAGAGTACCCACGATTTTTTAAAATTTTTTGAAATTTTCATTTTTGTTTTGTATAAGCACTAAGGACGGTTCCAAAATAAGGGGGAGGGGAATGTAATACCCTTGTTTTGAGTCCCAATATTAACGATGTATTTTTTTTATTTGATAAATGGAGGAAGTGCCTAAACAATTAAAAGAGGTTGGAGTGCATAGGAAATGTAATACATTGATCATTATTAATAATAAAATACATTGTTGGCTGCAAGAAGGACAAGGAAAAGAGTTACAGGGGGATATGATTTCACGATAGAGGGGCAAAATTGAGGGGCTAAGACATTACATTTTAAAATTATTTTTATTTTACCCACCTTGGAATATTGGAGAGAAAGAGGGGGTTACGTGAGCTTCTTGGGGGAAGGACACTTTATGCTTTTGATATTTAAATGATTTGCTTTATTTTATTGGGGGTTGGACATTCATTCTTTGTTGAAATTCATTTATGGATTTGTTCCCCTCTAATTGACTCTTCTGCTCATTATTGGTTATGCACAGGGAAGGGTAAATGAATTGTTAAAGGAAAGAAACCATGGTTGTATGGATGCAATCAATTACTGATGATTACAGAAAGGGAGGGTTTCCCGTGGGAATGAGAATAATGACAATTGATATAGAACTATCCACAACTGAGAATCCTAAGAGTTTTCATCATTAATATTTCCTTATCAGAATCATTGGAGCCCCCTAAAGAGGTGGACATCTTAAGGAACTGGGTTCCAGTGAAAGGGGTTCATTTTCATTGGGTCATGTAGGCCAAAGGGAAAGAGATATGGTAAAATAGATTTGGTGTGTGTTGAGAAACCTGTTAGAGCTTGATTGTTGACTGGTTTGGGAAGTTGAGTGTTAGTTTGAACAATATTGTCTAAGGTTGTGTGGAACATACTTGGTCTACATCTAGTTGGTGATTGGTTTATTAAAGATAAGTTCTCTCATTCATATTTTTCTCTTCTTGTATATTTATTTACACCGTGGATTAATTATTAAATCTGAAATATGTTTTGATAATGTTCCTACTTGCGAGTTATTATGGTGCATGACACATTGTTCATTTATGTTATAGTGTAACATGAATCATGATTAATGCTTGTGTTGTTATTGTATTTATTTAATGCTTCATTATTAATTAATTGGTATTATAATTTCAAAATCACCCCAAGGGGGGAAATTTAGAAGTACTTGGGTAGTGGGTATGTTTCAGATTAGAGTTGCGAGAAAATAATTTTGGGTTTGTTGTTCTAAGTACGTTACACAAATTAATAAACCCATATACTTCCTATGTGATGATCACACACTTATACTGAGCGGGGCAGGGGGGGGGTGAATTTGTATATATAATATTTATAAACCATAATGAAGCAATAACATAAATGTAACAACTAGAAGAAAAAATATTTTACATGGAAACCCTTTTGGGAGAAAACAACAATTTTTTTTTTTTATAAATTTGTAGGCACCAACCTACTTACAAGTTTACAAGTTCTTCATATGCATTTCCTTCACTTGTCTTCTTGTTGATTCTATATTCATGAAATCTACTCTGAAGTTGTTACTTTTTCTTTCTCCATATATAATTTTCTCCCACTACTTCTTCTTTCATCGGATCACCTCGAAACTCACTCCTCCTACTTTCATCATATATGCTCGGTGTTCGCTCCTTCTTTTACAAGAACTCTTAGATGAATAGTCACATACTTCGTCACTCTCTCCTTTTTAAATAATATTCAATATTTTCTCATATTATATTCTCTTATGCAAATGTTACATTTATGCTCTTCATCAACACATAAGTTCTCACAATCATCTTCCCCATTTATACTTTACCATTAATTGCACATGAAAAGTCATGTACATTTGAAAAGACATGACCATCATTAAATAAATAATTAATTTCCTTTTTTTCAATTTACTTTTCAACATACCATGGTAAAAATACCACCATGGGTTTTAAAACCATGTGCAAATACCATATTTACTTATACTCAACTTTCACTTTTTATTTCAATTTTAATTTTTAATCCACTTTCACTTTTTATTTCAATTTTAATTTTTAATCCACTTTCACATAACTTCATGTTTAATCCACTTTTACTTTTTTATCCACTTTCACATAAATTCATATTTAATCCACTTTCACATAAATTCATTTCTAATACACTTACACTTTGTATTTACTAAAGTCACATTTCCTTTGAATATTTATATTTGAATACATACCTTTGACATAAATGATAATAATTTATTCAAGAATCTCCCCCTTTGTCATTGATGGAAACCCTATTCTCAAAACACGTAATCCTCTAGAAATAGAAATAATTCTCCCTTGTGGGGGGTGG
>SNQJ01S0013882.1:60134-79411 GCA_010110895.2 Picea sitchensis
ATGGATGCAATCAATTACTGATGATTACAGAAAGGGAGGGTTTCCCGTGGGAATGAGAATAATGACAATTGATATAGAACTATCCACAACTGAGAATCCTAAGAGTTTTCATCATTAATATTTCCTTATCAGAATCATTGGAGCCCCCTAAAGAGGTGGACATCTTAAGGAACTGGGTTCCAGTGAAAGGGGTTCATTTTCATTGGGTCATGTAGGCCAAAGGGAAAGAGATATGGTAAAATAGATTTGGTGTGTGTTGAGAAACCTGTTAGAGCTTGATTGTTGACTGGTTTGGGAAGTTGAGTGTTAGTTTGAACAATATTGTCTAAGGTTGTGTGGAACATACTTGGTCTACATCTAGTTGGTGATTGGTTTATTAAAGATAAGTTCTCTCATTCATATTTTTCTCTTCTTGTATATTTATTTACACCGTGGATTAATTATTAAATCTGAAATATGTTTTGATAATGTTCCTACTTGCGAGTTATTATGGTGCATGACACATTGTTCATTTATGTTATAGTGTAACATGAATCATGATTAATGCTTGTGTTGTTATTGTATTTATTTAATGCTTCATTATTAATTAATTGGTATTATAATTTCAAAATCACCCCAAGGGGGGAAATTTAGAAGTACTTGGGTAGTGGGTATGTTTCAGATTAGAGTTGCGAGAAAATAATTTTGGGTTTGTTGTTCTAAGTACGTTACACAAATTAATAAACCCATATACTTCCTATGTGATGATCACACACTTATACTGAGCGGGGCAGGGGGGGGGTGAATTTGTATATATAATATTTATAAACCATAATGAAGCAATAACATAAATGTAACAACTAGAAGAAAAAATATTTTACATGGAAACCCTTTTGGGAGAAAACAACAATTTTTTTTTTTTATAAATTTGTAGGCACCAACCTACTTACAAGTTTACAAGTTCTTCATATGCATTTCCTTCACTTGTCTTCTTGTTGATTCTATATTCATGAAATCTACTCTGAAGTTGTTACTTTTTCTTTCTCCATATATAATTTTCTCCCACTACTTCTTCTTTCATCGGATCACCTCGAAACTCACTCCTCCTACTTTCATCATATATGCTCGGTGTTCGCTCCTTCTTTTACAAGAACTCTTAGATGAATAGTCACATACTTCGTCACTCTCTCCTTTTTAAATAATATTCAATATTTTCTCATATTATATTCTCTTATGCAAATGTTACATTTATGCTCTTCATCAACACATAAGTTCTCACAATCATCTTCCCCATTTATACTTTACCATTAATTGCACATGAAAAGTCATGTACATTTGAAAAGACATGACCATCATTAAATAAATAATTAATTTCCTTTTTTTCAATTTACTTTTCAACATACCATGGTAAAAATACCACCATGGGTTTTAAAACCATGTGCAAATACCATATTTACTTATACTCAACTTTCACTTTTTATTTCAATTTTAATTTTTAATCCACTTTCACTTTTTATTTCAATTTTAATTTTTAATCCACTTTCACATAACTTCATGTTTAATCCACTTTTACTTTTTTATCCACTTTCACATAAATTCATATTTAATCCACTTTCACATAAATTCATTTCTAATACACTTACACTTTGTATTTACTAAAGTCACATTTCCTTTGAATATTTATATTTGAATACATACCTTTGACATAAATGATAATAATTTATTCAAGAATCTCCCCCTTTGTCATTGATGGAAACCCTATTCTCAAAACACGTAATCCTCTAGAAATAGAAATAATTCTCCCTTGTGGGGGGTGGGGGTGAATTTGTATATATATATATATATATATATATAATATTCATAAACTATAATGAAGCAATAAAATAAATGTAACAACTAGAATAAACAATATTTTACATGGAAACCCTTTTGGGAGAAAACAACAAAAACTTATTTTTATAAATTTGTAGGCACCAACCTAATTGATAAATTGATCCCCTCTATTTTTTTGTTGGAACCGACCTACTGAAGAGATCAATTCCCTCTATTGTTTGTAGGCACCAAACTACTAGATACACCAATCCCCACATCTGTTTTTTTTGTAGGCACCAACCTACTTACAAGTTTACAAGTTCTTCATATGCATTTCCTTCACTTGTCTTCTTGTTGATTCTATCTTCATGAAATCTACTCTGGACTTGTTACTTTTTCTTTCTCCATATATGATTTTCTCCCACTACTTATTCTTTCATCGGATCACCTCAAAGCTCATTCCTCCTACTTTCATCATATATGCTCGGTGCTCGCTCCTACTTTTACAAGACCTATTAAATGAATAGTCACATACTTCATCACTCTCTCCTTTTTAAATAATATTCAATATTTTCTCATATTATATTCTCTTATGCAAATGTTACATTTATGCTCTTCATCAACACATAATATCTCACAATGCTCTTCCCCATTTATACTTTACCATTAATTGTACATGAAAAGTCATGTACATTTGAAAAGACATGACCTTCATTAAATAAATAATTAATTTCCCTTTTTTCAATTTACTTTTCAACATACCATGGGAAAAATACCACCATGGGTTTTAAAACCATGTGCAAATACCGTCTTTACTTATACTCAACTTTCACTTTTTATTTCAATTTTAATTTTTAATCCACTTTTACAGTTTAATCCACTTTCACATAAATTCATATTTAATCCACCTTCACATAAATTCATTTCTAATCCACTTACACTTTGTATTTACTAAAGTCACATTTCCTTTGAATATTTATATTTGAATACATACCTTTGACATAAATGATAATAATTTATTTAAGAATCTCCCCGTTTGTCATTGATGGAAACCCTATTCTCAAAACACGTAATCCTCTAGAAATAGAAATAATTCTCCCTTGTATGCAACTCTCCCCCTCTATGTAATTCTTCTCCCCTTGTCCACAACTATCCCCCTATCTGTAACTCTCCCCCTTTGAAATCAATGAAAAATGAATGCTCCCCTTGAGTTGTGATTCCTTACGAATGAGATGAGAGGGATATCACTCCCAAGTTCTTTATGGGATATGAAAATGTTTCTCTGGGAAGGGTTTTGGTAAAAATATATGCAACTTGTTCCTTGGTGGCAATGTATTACATCTTGACTCTTTGTTTTGTTACTTGTTCTCTAAGGAAGTGGTACTTGATGGAATATGATTTGTCTTTGAGTTCATAACAATATTATTTGAAATTATTATTGCACTTGTGTTGTCACAGATGATTGAGATGGGATGATCATATTCTACCTTGATATCTTGTAGTGTTTTCTTCATCCAGAGAACTTGTGTGCAACATGTTTCTACTATAATATACTCGACTTCTATTGTGGATAGAGAGACTAAAGATTATTTCTTTCTTAATGAAGAATCTAGATTGTTTCTCAAAAATAATGTTCCTCCACTTGTACTTTTTATGTCATCAACATTGTTTGCCCAATATGTATCTATATATGTTGTTGGAATAAAATCTTCACCTATTCGGTACCATAAGCTAAAGTCCAAGGTTCCCTTTATATATTTGAATATCCTTTTTACTACTTGCACATGAGTTTCTTTTGGTGGATCTTGAAATTGTGTAACCAATCCTACTGCTTTCATATTTTCTAGCATTTATGTTGTCACATATAGTAGGATTCCAATCATTTACCTATGCAATGTTTGATTTGCATTTAGAGTTTCATCATTTTTGCTCAATTTACAACCTATGACCATAGGTGTGTTGATTGGTGTACAATATTCCTTTCTGAATTTCTTCAACATTTCCTTGATGTACTTGGTTTGTGTAATGAATATGTATTTGTCATATTGAGAAATTTGTAATCCTAGAAAGAATGACAGTTCAACAAACATAGACATCTCAAATTCCATTTTGTTAGCACCCAAATTTTTGGGTTCATTTTGTGCACGCACACAAATGAAGTTGTGTGTGCTCATTCCAAAGTTTTGTGGATGCCTAAGGTAATGTGAGAGGAATGAAAAAGGGTGCGTGCCAAACTAAGTTTTGACAGTGTGTAACAGGCATAGAATATTATGGAATGCACATTGATCCCAGTTTTGATGCGCACTAGAAATCAACAAGACATGTGACACAATCAAGAAAAGAATCATCGAGAAATCCTCTTGAATGACTACTACTAGCAACACAAGGGATCGTGGAGATGAAAAAAGATGAGCTAGCAAGGTGGTTAAGATTTCTAGGATTCCCGAAGTCTACATGGGCTGCAAGAAGGTGCTAGAGGCATGTGAGCATGTTTTGTCAATTGAGCTAGTGGAGCTGAGTAGAAAGAGATAGATCTCCCAAGTAGAGAAAGCTATAAAAGGAGGTGGTGATATCAAAAATGGGGCTAGTTATATGTACTAGAGGAGATTCATTGAGTCCTTAGTATCAAGATAGCTCTGATTATGTCATAATGATGTAATCTATCCAGATATAAATCTATGTCTATTATATGTATGAGTTTTTTGAGGGATTGTGCACAACGCAGTCTATTGTACTTTTGGGAATTTTTGTAGAAGAAGATAAGAAGTTATGTGGTTTTCACATATATTCTAATTAACGTATGCTTATGTGTAATAGAATGAATCTAGTGATAAAGATGCAACAATTTTGATCTCTTATGTGCCTGTCATGTTTGGATTGGATATGTGCGTGTATTGGTTTACTTCTTAGTCCTAATAATTTATCAGATATGATTCACATGTATGATAATCCTGATGGATATTTATGTGTTTATCCTTCAGTCCTATCATCAGACCTTACGATCTCTATGATCCTCTCTTCATATTGAGTGATACTTCCTCATCCTTGGATGAGTATTGATATATTGATGCTATGGGGTTTTTGTTTGACAAATCTAGATGAACCCTGGGTCTAAACCCCCAACGTTAAGAAGGATGTGCACAAGTGTGAATGAAAGCACCAACAAATGGTTATATTGTTGGGACATGAAAGTCTTGTCAAGAGTGATGAAGGAAATAGATGAGGTGGCATCCATCTCGGGAAGAAATTCAATACTAGTTGACTATGAAATAGCATGAATTGTCCCTGCAAGAAACCTATGGACTGAAAGTTAATGTCAATCAATGGAAAGACAAAAATATCTACAGTTATATGCATGATATTTTCTTTGTTTAATTTCCTTTTCTATTGCATGAGTGGGTGAAGACACAAACTACTACCAATTCTACTGTGTGGCCCTTTGAGCCAATGGTTTGGGATCAAGCAAAGTGAAAATTATTGAAATTCTTGGATAATAAGTGGACTCAGGATATTGACTTTTGGTTTGCTCGAGTAAAAGAAGGCTACATTGTTGATTTTGATGTGGAGTATACTAATTCTTTCAGTGAGGTTGAAAGAAATTTCACGGAAGGTCCGAGGAAGTGGATGTTGGAATAAATCCCAACATAGATAAAAATGTTGTTTGTAGAGAAAGGGATGATGCACATGGAGCCTGATCAAATGGATGAGTAAAATCCCATAGAATGGGGGGATTATGCAAATTTGGGGTAAATTTAGGGATAAAATGGATCTGTTGAGGAGGATCTAGAAATTGTTTACAATAGGCGAGGAATCGAATGGACCTAGAGGATCAGAGGAGAAAACGAGTCGAGAGATACACAAGAAGAATTGAGATAAGAATAAAATCAGAGTAGATTGGTGGACAAGAGTTATCTAGGGGTGAGTGATGAGGGGTCATGCCTAAGATGAAGAGAAAAGGGACCACATAAAGTAGTAGTGTGAAGGAGTATGTTGTTCCAGAGTGGAGCAAAAATGATGATAGACCCGCGAAGAGGAGTGGAATAAAATATAGGGTATCAAGTGGGGACATTAGTAATGATAGTAGTAAGGGCCTAGGTGAAACATTCCACACCCCTTGTTTGTTGTGGAGTGTCGCAACCTTGGATGTAGATGAAGTGAAAAGCAGTGGTGCATAGATAAGAGGAATATATTCCACACATAGAAGTAGTGCATTTTTAGGAGAGAAAGATCATACACAAAGCATCTGTGTGGAGATAGGAAAATAAGCTATAGAATAGATTTATGGTTCACATAGAAGACCAAAAGATAGAGCGCAATGTGTTGGTGCATTGAAAGAAGAGGAAGATGGAGGATACCATAGTGGTGGGGGAGACGAATGGGAAATCGTAGATGGTATGGTGTGGATACAAGTAGGAAACTCTCTAGGTCACCTCATGAAATTTTTTATAAGAAGATGGACGTACTCCCCTTTGTACCACCCCCATTTCGCACTTTTAATCCAAAAGAAAAAACATGAGATAGTGAAGAAATTAGAGTAGAAGAGAGAGAATAAGAATATAGAAGAGAGGAGATGAGTGAAGAAGAAAGTGAAGTCAATATTACTTCACCCCAATAAGTATTGGTGATGAGAATTCAAACCTCTAGCAGTTAGAGAGGATGAACAAGCTCAAGTTTGAATATGTAAAATCAAAACAACACCCTGATAGTACCCATGTTCCATGGAACAAGTAAGGACGACAAAGAGAAACATTGGTGTACATGTGAAGAAATATAACCTGTGAAGAGGATAAAAAAAAAGGCAGCCAAAATCGTGCAGTCGGAGACCATATTCATGGACATAGCCTTGATGTTGTATATGAACTATAAGGCTATGATGCTAGTAGGAAAGACAAGATTCCTAGTATAAATTAAGAAGGATATGCTTAGGGAGTTCCAAAATCCTAAGTCAAAATACCAATGTATCACAAATATAAAGGAGATCAAGCAGAAGGAAGGAGAAATTGTAAGGGATTATGACCAATGGTTCAAGATCTTATTGGATTGGATGATGTTCCAAATACATAACATGTAGCATAGGGAATGGTTTATTTAGGGGTTACTTCCCCATATCCAAGTCTTTCTCACCCAACATAATGTGATGACTTAGGCAAAGGCAATATAAATTTTGATGTGTCTAGAGGGTACTCTAGGAGGGGTATAAACCTCAATGATTTTTGCATAGGTGTAGTTGTAGTTGGCCAACTTGAATATGTAATTGAAATATATGGATAATATGAAGGTTGTGCACGATAACGTATGGTATACCACATGTCGTTAGGAAGGGAATTGAAAAGATGAATGTCATGTACTGCCAAATTATATGGAAACAGGAACACCTAATCCATTTCCATCTGGGAAGATAGAATGATGTGAAATATGTAGAAAGTGGGGCATGTGCCACACCACTACCCAAATTTGTAGAAGTACCAGATGATGACCCATACTCCATTCTATGAGTTATGTAAATCTGTCAAGCATGATGTCAATAAATGCCACTTGATCCAGTTGATGCAATATAATACCCATGATTCATTCTAGGTGTGAGAGGAGCATAAGGGTGTTGAGTGCATTTTTGCAGAAAGAGGAGGATACGAAGGATCTCCTTGAGGTGGATAGGGGCATGGTCACATTTGAGGATATGGAAGAGGGGGAGGTAGACCCTCCACATGTTTTAATTATATAGAGATTGGTCATGTCTCAAGGTTTTTCACCAAACCACATGTGCTTTCTTCATACTGCTATAGTTCCAACCATGCAACTAAAGACTATCCAAAATTGTTGAAAAAGTGGAAAGATAAGAAGACAAATTGTAACATGGTGCATGAAAATATGTGAAAGTATCAAAAAACGAATGAGGAAGTTGATTTCCTGGTAGTAATTTGAGGCAGAGAAAAGAGAGGAGCATACTTAGAGAAAGGTGAAGGATTAGCTCAAAATTCAAATGGGAAAGTAAGGAAGGCAACTTATCCCCCGCTAAGGTTTGATGCTTCCCAGAAAAAAATAGTTCCTACGTGATGCACAGAGAGCACTATAAGAAGAAAGAGTGTGCAAGGAGCTGCAACGCGTGACTCAAATATCACTTGAGGAGGAAATTATCCAAGAATACTTACAAAGGGAGACACAAAGGTCACTAGAGGAAGCTCAGATACAAAAATAAGTAAAATGTGGCATGTAGAGGTCGCTAGAAGAAGCTCACACACGGGAAGAGTTGCAGCACGTGAGACAAAGATCTTTGGAGGAAGCTCAGATGCATGAATAAATACAATGTGCAAAACAATGATCAATAGAAGAAGCTCACATATAGACTGGGTTGTGTCTCATTGAGAAAAATGCATATGAAGAACATTTCCAGGAGGAATTGAAACGTACAGTGCTCGTAGAATTTTTGAATGACTTACATCATAAGGAATAATTTGAAGACCAGGTCAATTCTTTCTTGCATTTTTTTTTATGAGTTTTGACTGATCCAAAATCTTCAATTAAGTTGACTCATATGTTATATACTTGCACGAGGGAATAAGGATTAGAATCAACCATATCATCTTTACTTCCAGAGAGAGATGTATGTCAATTCAACAAGAAAAATAGTACTAGTCAATAATTCAAAATGACGATAGAAGTTGGTGGCTACAACATGGATGGAGTCATGTTGGATCTGGGTTCCAACGTAAATATTTTTCCAAATAAATCTTGGGAGATGATGGGTAAGCCAAAGTTGGTTTTGTCTCCCATCGAGCTCTATTTGTCCTATCAATACAATATATACCCAATAGGTCGACTGGAGTAAGTGGAAGTGAACCAAGAAGGAGTAAAAACAAAGGATGGCTCTGAATTCATAGCTATTATGGATGAGTTTGATCTATATCCTACATTATTTGAAATTGATTGGGCCTTTGATAATAATGTGGTGTTGAACTTGAAGAAGAGGAATATTTCATTTGAAATGTAAACCTTGTGTGTGGTCGCACCACTAGATCCATATGAAGGTGACAGGTATAATGAACTAGTGGTTGAGGATGCACAAATATCAGTAATTGAATATATATATAATATCATTGGGGACATGGAAGATTACATCAACCCTACCACTGATGGAGATTTAATCTAGAGAAGTGTCAAGTATATTGACATATATTGTGAGGATAATGGATAGGTGGTATAATAAGCTATATGAGGTTTATGCTCATATGTGTGAGCATAACAAAATCAATGCGCTGGATGGGTTTTGGGATGTGCGATTCCCCATGGCTTGATGGGACAGGATCGATGGAGGCGTTCCTCATATAGATGGAGAAAACCATCCCCATAGATAAAAGGATTTAGGCCATGGATGTAGTGGTTCGATGGACACCTGCAAGATGGTGAGAGATGCACCGCCTGAATATTCAGAGTTGGTTGCAGGTAGTTGAGTTAGTAAAGGTTTGGTTCCAACCCATTTATGATTTCAAACTAGCCAACCGATACAAGGGAATTAAGGATCCTCAAGAACATATTTATTTTTTTGAATGATGTTGGAACTATAAAAATATCCCTCGAGTCCAATGGGTACATCGGTTTTTCCACACGATGGACATGACCACTAGACGCTGGTATATCTAGGAGGAATTCAAGATGAAAATAGTCGAGTGGACCCATATGAGTTCCCAATTTCACTTAAAATTTCACTTTGACATGAAAAAATATCCTACTCAAAGAGAGGCACTCAGTTGTATTAATAATTTCATTTTCCATTGGTATACAAAGGAAACCTCCCTGGGGTGGTCTGTTTGCATCATCGACTAGTGGAAAAAATGAAAGAAGTAGTACATTGTTAGAAGATTGATGTTGATAGCATTGATGATAATGACCCCCATGAAATCCAAATCAAAGAGTCAAAAGGAGACTGCACACTAAAGGGTGAGGAGACAAGGATGAGCACACCAAACTATAATATCCTAATCAAAACAAAGAAACATAATATTGGCACTGAAGAAGCACCCAAGATGGTCATAATTGGAGACTATTGGGATAAGGACATGATCACTCAGGTTGTTGACCTCTTTAAGGAATATGAGGAATTTTTTCCTCATATAGTTTCTGATATGAAAGGAATTGTAGGATCATTGGGGGCCATGAATATTCAAATCAAAATCAATGGAAATCCTGTCAAGAAGAGGCGTTATCGATTAAATCACAAGTGCATGGAAAAAGTGTGTAAAAAACTAGATTAAATGTTGTATGCAAGGATCATTGTCCCTATAGAGGAGTATGAATGGATTAGTCCTATAATGGTGCAACCCAAAAATACCATACATATTCAAATGTATGTCGATATGAGGAGTCTCAACATAGACTACATCCATGACCCTTTCTCGACACCCTTATTGAATGAGGTGCTGCAAAATGTTCGTGGTCAGGAAGCCTACCCATTCACATACAGTTTCTCATGATATCATCAGGTTTGAATCACAAAGGAGGATAAAGACAAAACCACCTTTGCGATTTAATGGAGGCCCTTTTTGTAGACAGTCATGCCCTTTAGCTTGAACAATGCCCCTGCAACATTTTCTCGAATGGTGGTCACAACCTTCAAGGAATTCATCCATGAGTTCCTTGAGGTATATTTGGATGACTGGAATATGTTCATCATATTAAAATAATACATGCAATCTCTTAGGTTAATGTTGGATCGATGTCACCAACTATAGATATGTTTGAATTTTAAGAAATGCATTTTTTGTACACCATTTGGTACATTGTTGGGTCATGTGGGATGCAAGGATGGACTTCTAGTGGACCAGAATAAGATCGATACCATATTGGATATGTTAGCCCCAAATTCACTTTGTGAAATGCACACCACACTGGGTCATACAAGATACTACCGAAAGTTCATCCAAAATTATGCCCAGATTGCATAACCATTGGAAAAGTTACTACATAAAGATACTAAATATGAGTGGACACTAGAATGTCAGAAATCCGTGGATACCCTCAAACAAAAATTGCTTACTACTCCCATTATTGTTTTCCTAATTGGTCGAAGGTCTTCCATGTCCACATTGATGCTTCATATATTTCACTGGGAATTGTACTTGCGCATGGAGGAGACTAAAACATTGATCATCCGATATATTTTACTAGTTGCAAGTTTTTCAATGCTAAAAATAATTATATGACAACTGAGAAAGAAGGAATGGCCATGGTATATTCCTTACATAAATTAATCCACTGTTTACTAGGGTCAGTGTTGGGCAAAAGAATTTGTCAGTGGTTGTTACTTTTTCAAGCGTTTGACTTTGAATTTTTTGTTAATCCTAGGAAAAATAATGTTGTACCACATCATATTTCATGGATCAATACTGAGGAAGTTGCTAAAAGCCTCAATGATGAACTCCTTGACGTGCAATTGTTATGGGACAAAGTCATCCCTGATCAACTAGTCGATATCACAAAATTTGTCATGACTATCCAAGCTCCCTCAAGATACAATTTGACGTAGCATTGACAACTAGTGACCTATAGTGTTGATTACCAATTGATTGACAACTAATTGTGTAAGTTGGGCATAGATGGAATCCTGTGTCAGTGTGATTTGGAGCATGAACATAACCCCATCCTACACGAGGGACATGGATTTATTATTGGAGGAGAAAATGTGGGTTAGGCTATCGTGTGAAAGGTTCTGCACGCATGTATTTGGTAACCCTCTCCCTTTGGAGATGCTAAATATTAATGCAAATTTTGTGACTTATTTCAACAGGTTTGAAAGTTGTACTGAAGAGATGAGTTCAATTTATTTCATGTGACTGCACTAGAGCCCTTCAAAAAATTGTAAATATATTTTTTCAGGACCATCACGCCTCCTAATCCTCGCACAGGGGCACACTATATTATTACAAAAATATAATAACTCACTATATGGTTTGAAGCAACGATAATAAAATATTGTGCAACAAAAAACACAACGCGCTTCATTTTTTAGAATGTCATTACCATATTTTGATGTCCAAGGGTGTTGATGAGAAACCAAGGGTCACATTTTATGAATGAGACTATTCACCATCTCACTCAGGATTTCATGATCCATCACCAAAATATGACCCCCTATCATCGTCAAGCCAATGCTATAGTTGAAGATTTTAATAAAATTAGAGCATGCTTTAACCAACATTTGCAATGTGCATGATGATGACTATGATTAGTGCATCCCAACATTCTTATGGGTTTATCGAACAATGTGCAAAAGTATTAAAAAGAATACACCGTTCCTATTGTTCTATGGAAAAGAAGAAGTCATACCGCTAGAATTCATTGTTCCTAGACTTTGGGTCACCCTAGCCACCTAGATGACTGATGACCAGTCGCTTTAAAAAAATATATATGAGATCATGAAACTAGATGAATATTGAATAATGGTTGGTTTCAACTAGGTGGTCAAGAAGTACATGCAGAAGGAATGGCATGAATGTAACATATGCCAAAATATTCTCTAGCTTGGATCTTTAGTATTATTGTATGACAACTAATACTCACACCATCTTGACAAGATACGCATGTGTTGGTTGGGCTCTTTTTGGCTAGTCTACATCCATGAAGCAGGTGCCTCCAATATGGAAACCCTTTAAGGACAACTGCTCAAGGGACTCATTAATGGCAGTGGGTTAAAGGTAGTCTACGACCCACAGGAGTCAACTATCATTTAGCTCCCATCCCAAGTTTTGAATATGATTAGAATAGGTTTGGTGTAGGTTTTACAAGTACCACATATCATAGTTAGTATAATTTACCTTTTGGATATACCAACTTTCACATCGGTCACATAGGTGGATGTAATAGATTGACAATTTGTGCAGATGTTTTAGATTTCCAAATCAATCTAATTCTTTGGAATACATACAAGGTCTAAATTGATCATTCACATGGCCTTTGGAAGCGTTTCCTAGTGATTCAGTTCATTTAAAGGGAAAATTAATCCCATTGTGGCATCTCCCACATGCCATGAATACACAGTTAGTTATACCACCACATTCCCGAACAAGAATCACTAGTGCGACATATACAACAATTGATCTTCCCATATATCACAATCTATCACCACTTTCTACTCATTCTCCAAGCCAACCCCCCAACAGAATCTTTATTTGTCTCATTCGTAATATTCCCCACCATCTTCACTCTATATATACCATCCCCCCAAGGCTCTCACTAGAGTAGTTCTCCATGCCCCATTCCCTACTATCTCCATCTGTGACTTCCTTCATCATCCCATTGGTATTTACCCTGATTCTCTTACCATTCTATATTTTTCCCTTCTCTCATGTTATAGCATGGCTTAGTATACTATACATACTTTGTTATTTCCATCTCTATAGAGTAGCTCAAGAGCCTACAATTTAGTTTTCATGCATATTTTTAGTCTATCACCAACTACTTGGAAGAGGTCCTTCCCCTTTGTGTCCTAACATATATCAACTCAATACCCCAGAGTTCCCTGAACTGTGTTTCAAACTTGTGTACTTTCACTAGTTCTCTCAACCCAAAGATGAGTGAACAACCACCATGCATCATCCTCTTTGCTAATAGGAAGGGACCCTACTCAATGGCTCACCAACAACTTTTCTCTCATACATCTTCATGGATCCTCCACCAAAAGTAGCAAGTTCTAGGCACCCCCATCAATCCAATCTCATTTTCCATCCCTACTCCCACATCTTGCTATGGATCCTTAACCCTACAGAAGTAGATAGGTTGAGGCTCAACGCTCAATTTGGTCATCCTAGAACAAAAATACAAGAAGCGAGTGATACTCTCTCTTTGATGAATCCTCCCTTCTCTTCCATGCTCGATGTTTGTTGGTGGGATTTAAACAAGTCCCTTATTCACCTCCAAATACACCAACGAAGGTTTTGGATCGATCATATGTCCACATGCACTCCAACTCCATATTTCACCATATGGAGTACTTGATTCATTCTAGGTTTGCAACTACAACCTACATAAATGATTTTCTCTTACTCAAGCCTAGCTGAAAGTAGGACTTGATTTGTAGAATGATTATTTTCTCCTACTCATATTGTCCTCCTTGATAACATGCAACAGTTGGCTTGAGGATGAGATAAATAATAGTGGTGGTGGCATGTTGGCATCCAAATGTTTGGGTTCCTTTTGCACATGCACAAAAGCAAATTTGTGCACATTCATTCCAAAGTTTTTCACATGCATAAGGTAATGCACGAGGAAGGAAAAAGGGTGCATGCCATAATGCATTTTGACAATGTGCAACAAGCCTAAACAATTATCGAATGTGTGTCAGTCCTAGTTTTGATGCACACAATAAATCAAGAAGACACATGCCTAAATGAAGAAAATAATGATTGGGTAATCCTCTGAAATGATTACTTCCAACAACACAAGGGATCATGGAGCTCAAAAAAGATGATTTGGCATGGAGGTTAAGATTTCCCAGATTCCTGAAGGCTACATGGACTACAGGAAAGTGTTAGAATCACGTGAGGAAGATTTTTCATTCAATCAAATGGATTTGAACAAAAAGATATAGAGCTCCTGAGTAGATAAAGCTATTAAAGGAAGCAATGATATCATAAATGGGGCTAACTAGATGTCCTAGAGGATACTCATTGAGTCATTAGTATCTATCTTGTTCTGAGTCTATTGTAATATTGCAATGTATTTGAATATAAATCCATGTCTATTATATGTATGAGGATTTTTAGGGATTGCATACAGCGTAGGATGTTGTACTTTTGGGAATTTATATAAATGAAGATAAGAAGTTTTGTGGTTTTAATATATAGTCTACTTAATGTATGCCTCTATGTAATGGAATGACTCTAGTGATAAATATGAAACAACTTTGATCTCTTTTGTGTCTATCATGTATGGATTAGATATGTGTGTGTATTGTTTTACTTCTTAGTCCTAATAATTTTTTAGATATGAGTTGCATGAATTCCAACCCTGATGGATATTTGTGTGTTTATCCTTCGTTCCTATAACAAAATATTATGGTATCTGTGATCCTCTCTACATCTCAAGTGGAAGATTCCTCAACCTTGGCCAAGTATTTATATGCTTCTTCTCTAGGTTTTTTTTGGACAACTGTTCCAGGTGGATATCGGTGGCCACCCACCTATTCCACTGGCTCAAAAAACATTTTTCCACCTTGGCATTTGTTTGGCAGTTTTTCGGGTTCCAAACTTCCAGGGCCGTTTTGAGGCCCTAAACGACGTTTTTGGGGATTTGGGCCCTAAGAAAATGACAAAGGCACTGCCCTAGGCCAATCAATTTTTTTTATTCTTGGTTAGACCTTTCCAACGAGTTATCATGCTCCTAAAACGAAGATCGTATGCAACAGTTATGACCCCAAGAAGTTGATGCACTAACTTACCGAAATAGGGCCGACATGAATTTTGGCGCTTCATCTCCTAGGGTTAGGTTTTTGGATGTCTAGGGTTTTTTACATTCTTATTTATTGTAAAAGGATTTTAGAGCCTCATTGTAACCATATTCTTTCAAATGAGCGAAACTTCACATCTCTTCTCGGAGATAAGCCACCACCATTCCAACAAGCTTGTTTTCCGTTGCATTTTAAAGTTTCATCTTATTCTCTTATTGAATAGAAAACCAGTTTTATTGTATCTCTGTTATTTTGTGTTAAGAATATTTTAATAATCTGTCTTCATTTCATTTATCTCATAAAATATGGATCAGTGGAATCAAAGCGGTCTTCTCCTTGTCGTCTTAATGCATGTCCCCAACGAGGTCAAGGTACAAAGAATTGGGTCTTGAGCTTGTTTCTCTTGAGGACAAAAGCTCTCGCACACCCAAGTGAAATCTCATGGAAGAAGAAAATAAATATGAGAGGACAGGAGATCCTTTCAAAATGTTTCTTGAGGAATTCCTCACGCAATAGAGGAACGAGTTGAATAGTTTCACGCAAATCCTTCGGCGGCTGACAACAGGCAACACATCCTCCTCGAGCAGAGGTGCCACCCCATTCAAGGTACAAATGAACTTCGATATTCCTATATTTGAAGTTCAGATAGATGAAAATGTTGTAGAAAAGTGGTTGAATCTACTAGAAGGGTATTTTTCTGTTCATAACTTTTCGAATATAGAAAATATTACTTTTGCGCTCCTCAAAGTCGTTCCCCATGTCAAAGATTGGGGGGAAACTTTCTGTGAGAAAAAGGAAACAGAAGAACCCTCTTTATTTATAGTCATGGCCACCTGGGAATCCTTTAGGGATGATATTAAGGAACAATAGTAACCTGTCGGATGTTATGACGAATTGTATACCAAATGGACCACACTACACCAAGAAAGAGACCAAGTAGTGACAAAGTTCACAAATATCTTCCATACCTTGCGTACCAAGCTTGGTATCAAAGATTCAAAGAAATATCTAGTTCTCAAGAATCATGGTGCTATGCATATATACATCCATACCGAAATGGAATTTTTGGACATCTCATCCTTGGGCGCAGCCTACTGATATGCCGTCAAAATCGAGCAGAAGCTCAATCAAAAGACACAGCAATTTGGGCCTAGGAACCCCTCACAGCAAAATCTAGGAAAGGGTGACCCCAACCCATAGAACAAAGGACATAGAAAATATGGACACTATCAAGACAACCTATCCAAGCCGCAAGCAAAGAAGGACACCGAAAATACAAAGAAAAATACTGGGAAGTGGTGCGGCTTTCATAAGAGCCCTTGGCATAACACTGCTGACTGCTGCTCAAAGCAGTCATTGCTGGCCGAAGTGAAAGAATTTGAATTAGATGCAGGTTCTAACTCTGAGCCAGAACCATAAAGGGGAAGACAAATCATTGACACAGAACCTAGTGCCATCGTTGCTACCACCAAGCTCCATCTCGGTGAACCAGACGAGCCAGAAGAAGGAGAGCACCTCTTCCATTCACAGATGTGGGTAAAAGGCACCCCGTTGCATTTCATCGTTGATAGCGGTAGCCAGAAGAACCTCATATCAGAAGAGGTCGTCAAGTGGTTGTCCCTATCGACAATGCTGCACCCACAACCCTACACCATTGGATGGCTCCTCCAAGGAAGAGATATCTGTGTCAACCAACAATGTCGATTGTCGTACAAAATAAAGCCCTTCAAAGGTGAGGTATTGTGTAAAGTTGCTCCTCTCGAAGTTTGTAATGTTCTTTTGGTCCAACCTTATTTATGGACATGTCATGATGTATATGAGTGTAGGCCTCGTAGTGTTATTATTAATTTGAACAAGAAATTGTATAGGATACCCGAGGAAGTCCCTCCTAGTTATATTTCCTTGATCTATGCCAAGAAATGCAAAAAGGTGATCTCTCAGACCGAGAAATTCGTCTTCTTCGTGATTCTCTCTCAAGGTGATAGAAATATCACAGCCACATCCAGGGCCTCCACGATCGTTCTCTCCACACAACATAAGAAAGTGGATAATGTTGTGGAAGAATAATTAGATATCTTCTCCTCTCCTACTGGGGTACCTTTGCACTGCTAGGTCAAGCATCCCATCAATTTGACCCTAGGCGCACCACTACCTAATGGGCCAATATACCACCGCTCTCTATTAGAAAATGCAGAGATCAAGAGGCAGATCCAAGAACTTTTCCACAAGGGGCACATCAATCCCATCTCATCACCTTGTGGGATCCCAATCGTGCTGGTGCAGAAGAAAGATGAGACCTAGAGACTCTGCATTGATTATCGAGCCCTGAATAAAATCACAGTCCAAAACTGGTACTCGATTCCCCAAATTGACGATCTCCTTGATCAACTCATGGGAGAAAAATACTTTAGTAATATTGATCTGAATTATGGCTACCACCATGTCCCAATAGAACAGACAGATGTATGAAAGACTTCCTTCAAGTGAAAAGAAGGTCGTTTTGAATGGCTTCTCATGCCCTTTGGTTTGACAAATGCTCCAACAAATTTTATGAGGAGGATGGATGATATCATGTGACCTTTCACCAATGCTTTTGTAGTGGTGTATCTGGATGACATCCGCATATACATCAAGACTTGGGTGGAACACTTGCAACATATTCAACAGGTTCTACACACCCTGCGGTAGCACAAACTATATGAAAACTTGGAAAAATGCTCCTTTGGCATGGACAGGTTCCATTACTTAGGCTACATCGTTGATCAACATGGTGTGCATGTGGATCCAACCAAGATCCAGGTCATTTGTGACTAACCATCTCCAACCACACTCACTGGAATCCAGAGCTTATTGGGCCTCACTAATTTCTATCGTAGGTTTGTGCTGGGATTCTCTCAAATCGCATGGGCCCTCAACCAAGTAACCAGGGGTGGTGGTAAGGAAACATTTATGTGGGGCCTATCCCAACAAGAATCCTTCGATGACTTGAATAAGCATTTGTTCTCCTCCCCGGTACTTTCATTACCAGACCTACAACATGCCTTTGATATCGAGACAGATGCTTCAGACTATGCTATGGGCGTCATTCTCACTCAACATGGCCACCCCATGGCATATCATAGTGAGACATTATCAGATGTTGTCCATAAGTACCCTACTTACAAAAAAGAAATGTACTCCATTGTGCAAGCCTGCCGCTAATTGAGATATTACATTCTTGAGAAGGAGACAGTAATCAACACTGATCAAAAACTACTATAGTTCATACAGACCCAAGAAGAATTGCAGAATGACCACCATCAAAAGTGGTCAACATACTTACAACAGTTCCACCTCAACATCAAGTATAAAACAGGAAGTACCAACCAAGTTGTTGACCGCCTCAACTGACCTCTAGTCGCGACACTCACCATGGTGCTAGAGTCTTGTGGCTATGACACCTCTAGATGGCCCCACATCTACGAGACAGACCCTTAATTATTCAACACCTACCAAATGTTGGGCGCCAACTCAATGGTTGCTAATTTCCATATTCAGGATAGGCTTTTGTGTCTTCTGGGCAATCTCTTCATTCCATCAAGAGAGCGCACGAAGATGATTTGGGAAGCTCACTATAGTCGAGTGGCAGGACACTTTGGCTTCGAAAAGACAGTGGCAATGCTTTAGAAACATATCTGTTGGCTGAAACTTCAACAATATGTTGGCAAGTATATCATGTCCTACACCGCCTACGTTATTGCCAAACCGACCACTAAGAAACAGGGCCTATACACCCCTCTTCCTACTCCTAAAAGGCCATGGGAATCCATCTCAGTGGACTACATGTCGGGCCTCCCATCCATCAAGAGGGGAAATGACTGTGTTTTTTTTGTTGTTGATCGCTTTTCCAAGATGGCGATTCTAGTTGCCTACAAGAAGAACTTCACAATAGAAGCCACTGCCAAGCTCTTCTTTGAATGATTATGGGTACATTTTGGGATCCCACAAACCATTATCTCAGACCGTGACAGTTGGTTCCTCATCTCATTCTGGCCGAGCCTCTAATCAC
>SNQJ01S0013882.1:79461-103128 GCA_010110895.2 Picea sitchensis
TGCCTACAAGAAGAACTTCACAATAGAAGCCACTGCCAAGCTCTTCTTTGAATGATTATGGGTACATTTTGGGATCCCACAAACCATTATCTCAGACCGTGACAGTTGGTTCCTCATCTCATTCTGGTCGAGCCTCTAGCCACTGTTGGATACCAAGCTCACCAAATCCACTGCCTTCCACCCCCAGACAGATGGAAAAACGGAGGTCGTCAATCAGATGGTCGTACATATCCTGCATATGTACAATTCAAAACACCCCTGCACATGGGATGAGAGTCTTCCCTATGTCCAGCATAGGTACAATCGAGCCCTGCATAGCTCAACTGGCCACAACCCCTTTCAGGTGGGGTTGAGATTCCAACCATTGGGCCCCATGGATGTTGCACTATCCCTGACAACCACGTCGGCCGAATCGTCCCCTGCTCCACTAGAGAGTGACAAAGCCACCGGGTTTATTGAGTATATCCAACACATCCTCCAATAGTTTCAAGATATTCTATAGAAGTCTAATTCCAAGTACAAGCAACACCATGATCAACATTGGGTGCCACATAAGTTTCGGGTGGGTGACAAAGTTTGGTTACATTTGTAGAAAGAAGGCCTTACAGGGCCCCATCAGAAGCTTATCCCACTCAGTTATGGCTCGTACACCATCACCAAGGATATGGGTGACAATGCTTTTGAGATCAACATTCCCCCATTCCTTTGTCTGCATCCAGTCTTCAACGTGGCTCTCCTTCGGCCATATTTCCCACCATTATTTGACACCTTAGAGATAGAAGAGAAGTTGACAACAACACAAATCAAACCTGACTTCATGCAAAATGAATCTAGTGATCATACTGTGGACACACAAATCAAGGGCACTCAACATCAAAGGATCCAGCTTTATCGAGTCGTCAAAGTAGGGGAGCTCCTGCACCAAGGAAAGTGGCTCACCCGAGGCCAAATTTAGCAGAAATTTCCTCATCTGATGGGGGAAATCAATGAAATGGATACCATTTATTCCTAAGGAGGGAGGATTGATCCAGGTGGATATCATTTTCCACCCACCTATTCCACTGGCTCGAAAAACTGTTTTCCACCTTGGCAGTTTTTCGGGTTCCAAACTTTCGGGGCCGTTTTGAGGCCCTAAACGATGTTTTTTACGGATTTACGACCCAGAATTCTATTCAACAGACTGTCCCGGGCCATTTTAATTTTTTTCTTCTCGGTTAGACCTTTCCAACGGGCTATTGTGCGCCTAAAACGAAGATTGTATGCAAAAGTTACGACCCCGAGAAGTTGATGTACTAACTTACCCAAACAGGGCCAACATGACTTTTGGTGCTTCATCTCCTAGGGTTAGGTTTTTGGATGTCTATGGTTTTTGAAATTATTTTTTATTGTAAAAGGCATTAAAAGCCTCATTGTAACCATATTCTTGTGAATGAGTGCAACCGTCACATCTCTTCTGAGAGATCAGCCGCCACCATTCCAGCAAGCTTATTTTCTGCTGCATTTTACAGCTTCAACTTATTTCCTTATTGAATAGAAAACCGGTTTTACTCTATCATTTATATTTTGTGTTATGAATCTTCTAATAATCTATATTCATTTTGTTCTGCTCATAAAATCCAAATCAACAACTCTAGACGAACCCTAGGTCTAAACTCCCCATTGTTAAGAAGGACGTGCATACGAGTGGATCAAAACACCAATACTTTTGTAGATCTATTGAAAACTCTTGGCACATTTTGTTCATACTACCTCCAAAAATAATTTCATCCACATAAACCACAACAAACAATATGTTTTCTGCTACTTTTTTGATATATAGATTATTGTCAACAATTCCTCTTTTAAATCCTTTTTTTTTAGATATTTATTAATTCTTGAATACTAGGCTTTGGGAACTTGCTTTATCCCATAAAGTTATTTCTTCTATTTGCACAAATGATTCTTATTTTTTGATAATAAGAATCTTTTGGCTATTCAATGTATACGTCTTTCTCTAAATTTCCATTGAGAAAGGTAGACTTGACATCCATTTGATAGATTTTGAAGTTCTTGAAACATGCAAATTCCAAAAACATTCTTATAGATTCTAGTCTATTAACCGAGGAAAAGGTTTCCTCGAAATCAATTCGTCAACTTGAGCATAGCATTTAAAAGCCAATATTGCCTTATTTCTTATTACTTTCCCATATTCATTCAACTTGTTCCTAAAATACCACTTGGTGCCAATTACATTTTTATCTGTCGACCTTGGAACAAGTTCTATTATTTCATTCTTCTCAATTTGATTCAACTCTTATTCCATAGAATTAATCCAATCCTTCTCTTCACTAGCTTCTGTAAAATTCTTAGGCTTTATTTTAGATAGCAAGGAGAAGTTTTCATATTCTGGTGCACTAGCTAGTTTTCTTCTAGTTTGAACTCTCGTATCTTTATCACCAAGAATTATATGTGTTGATTGATTCTTTCAGACAATCTCTTTGTATCTTGGTGTTATATTTCTTATTGTTCATTTTCTTATCCTTCTTCTTCTTTTTCCTCTTTGCAACTTGGCTCATGTCCTTGAACATTTACTTTTGTTTTCACCTCTTGGTTCCCTACTTCATCAACTTTTACATTGGCATTCTCTACGATTTTGAGTAATGTTGTATCATAACATCTGTAAGCTTTTCTTCTTGACGAATAACCAATAAATACACCTTCATCATTTTTGGAGTCAAATTTTCCCAAATCCTCATCATCTCTCTTTATGTATCACTTTCTCCTGAAAACTTTGAAGTATTTAATTTTTGTTGGTCTACCTTTCCATAATTCATAAGGTGTTTTTTTGTTATTTACTCTGATTTTCCCTCTAATCAGAATGTAAACGGTAGTGTTGACTGTTTATCTCCAAAACCTGTCTGATAGCTTGGATTCATTCTACATTGTTCTTGTCATCTCTTGTACAATTCAAATTTTTATTTATACCACTCCATTCTGTTGTGGATTTATTGCAAAAGAGAAATGACTTTTTATCCCATGAGTCTCACAAAATTATTCTAATTTATTCGCGATAAACTTACCTCCTTTGTCTAATATCAAACACTTGATTTTCAAATCAGTGTTTTTTTCAACCAAGGCTTTGAATTCTTTTAACTTCTCGAAAGCTTCATATTTGTGTTTTAGGAATGTAACCCATGTCATTCTAGAATAATCATCAATGATCAACATGAGTTAATTTTATCCTGGTAGACTCTGTGTTCTTAAAATCCCAAAACTATATGTATGAATGAGTTCCAATGGCTTCATTGTTAAGTACTCCTTTGATTTAAATATTTTTCTTGTCTGTTTTCCATGCTGAAATTGCTTGTAGAGAGTGTTTGAAGGTTCAACAATATTTGGAATGTCTCTCACTATTTGTTTAGTGCTGATTTTTACCATATTGTCAAAGTTCATATGACCCATTCTTCTATGCGATAACCAACTTTAATTTTTTTTTCCATATAGTACTTTTCTCTCTGGATCTCATTGAGGATATATACATTTTTTGATGTTCTATATGAATTTTACACTAATATTCTCGATCCTTCCTTCCTTATTTCACAGCCTTGATAATTAAATGTGATATTGTGTCCTTGGTCACACATTTGACTAACAATCAAAAGATTGTGTTTCAAACAATCAACATACAAGACATTTTATGGTTTAGTCTCTCCATTATTGAGACTTAGAGTACCTTTTCCGACTATCCTTGTGGTAGCATCGCTTCCAAATGTCACACTACCTCTGTTAAATTATTTCAAAGTGAGAAACATGCTCATGTCACTTGTCATCTGACTTGAGCATCCACTATAAATGTACCATTGGTTTCCTTTTTTTGAGGATGAAGGGTAGTTTGCACAACCATAGATTCTTCCTTCTTCTGCATCTCTTATTCCTGCTTCCTTTTCCAAACTCCTATGAGTTTTTTTTTTTTTTTGACAAGGGTATCGACATCCTTGTTATGTCTAGGGGTTTCAACAAGGTCACTTCTACAAAAATGTTCTTTGTGCCCATATTTTTTGCATTTATAGAATACAACATTGGAATCAAATAAATGGGAAAATGAATTATAGTTTTTGTTTGAGAATCCATAAGCATTTATGTATTTTTTCCATAATGATTATTTCTTGTATGCATTCTACAATCTATTTCTTTATGACCAAAATGATTACAACAAAATCAATAGCCAAATAAATAATTTTGGTACTAGATCATGTGAGGCCACCTTGGTGGGAAACATATTTTTAATCTATCCTTATTGTCCTTAGGAAAAATGCTAACTTTTTGTAGAACATTATTTTCTTTCTTCTTTTTGTCTTCATCAGTGATGGAACTTTTGAGTACATCAACATAAATTTATATTTTTTTTCATTTACTTTCTTTGATGGCCTTGTAGCTTCAGGATCCTATTTAGTGGTCATACAACTCTTATAATAACCAATACCCATATTAGTAAATGGTGACCTTTGACAATCGATGATATGATCTAAGGTTTTGGCACTCTTTTCAAACTTCAAGATTATGTTCAACTGAGAAGTTGACTTTTCAAAATCATTTCTTAAGGAAACAAGTTCAGTTTCTAGCTTCTCACAATTTTCTTCCTTTTCCCTCAACTGAATTCTCACCACTTCTTCTATCCTTCTTGCCTCTTGTAATTGAAATTTTAAGATTTTGATAATATTTTATGATTCTTCAAGGCTTTGTGACATTTTGGATTTTGAATCACGATCATCTTCGTCATATTTATGAAACTACTCTTTTTGTTTCAAATTCTTTTTCCTCAACTTTTTTGTTTCACTTAAGGAACACATGAGTTTTTCTTCAAGATCCACTTCTCCATTTATTTCATTATTATCCTCCTCTGCTGAATCCATCATTTATTTTTCTTCATCAATCTTTTTTTCGATTTCCATCAAGAGAGTTTCTTCTCTATCATTACCAAAATTGCTTACACCGCTTTCTTCTGATGAGTCTCAAACCCCTTTTGAGTAGAGCCTCTTCTTTTTCTTATAAGAGTTCTTCTTCTTTTCATTCTTGTCCTATTTGTTGCTATTTTTGTGTTGATGATGTTTTCACTTTATGTTATAGTCTTCTTCATTATCACAACTTTCATTTTTTTCATATGGGCACTTAGTATCATTTAAAGGGAAACTTACCTTTGTATTTTCTAGATCCCTTTTTTATTTTTCTCACAAAATTTGCTTCCTCTTCATCTCATTCACAACTAGAACAATCACCTAATTTGTGTTCTTTGTTCTTCATATTCTTTGAGGCTTTGAAAGTTGCTTCTTTCTTTGATGGTTTTTCCTTTTCAGTCCTCATTTCATATGTAGTAAGGATCCCATACAATTCATCCATTGTTAATTTATCAAGATCATTTATTTCCTTAATGGTAGAAATTTTGTCATAAAATATTAAGTAGAGTGACTTCAACACCTTTTGTACAATCATTGGTTCTACAACTGTCTCACCAAGTCCTATGATGGTGTTCAAAATTTCATCTACACCGAGGAGATATGATGCAACATTTTCTTCGTATTTCATATTCATACTCTCAAACTGTCTTATATGAGTTTGGAGCTTATCCTTCTTGACCTTGTCATCACCTTCATGGATGTTTTGAATTTTGTTCCAAATTTCTTTCATTGATTTGAAATGCATTACATTGACAAACTATAATTCTAAAAGACCACACAAGATGACGTTCATGGATTTTGCATCATTTTCACTAGCCTTTTTTTCGACCATATCTGTTGGTGTAGTTGTTGGGGATGTATAAAAAGTCATGACAAATTTCCAAATATCAAAACCAAGGTCCATTAGATATGTTCACATCCTTATACTCCAGAAGGAATAACTTGTTCCTTCAAAAAATAGATCTGTGTTTGTAGATAAACCTTTCTGACCAGCCATTTGTTCTCTTGAGAGCTACCTTCCATTTGTTAGACTATTTCTAAAGGAACCGACTCTGATATCAATTGATGAGAACATTGTTGGTTGTGGAGTTTGATTGTCTTCCTGATTCAAAGGTGGTTTTTTTCGGCCATTTTTATACCCAAAGAATACTTTACGCTCAAGAAGAATGTACACTCCTCCACATGGGGGATTGCAGAGGGGGTTTACCTCCTCTAGGGGTCCGATGGAAAGTGGGCCCTCGACAGGGGTTCTAGGGTGAATCCCCTGAAGGAAAAATTTCCTGGTAAATGTATATTGTAATTTCATTGTAAATATGGAACATTCATTATAAGGTCACAAATCACATGGTAGAAGTTATGTTAAGATTTTTTCCCTAAAAGGCAACCCTCTTTTATGAGGGAAATGTATTGTGGATATGTATCATTGTGAATATTGTATTCTGAGAGAGGAGACTATGAGAGAAGAAAAAGGAAGTTACAGTGGGTGTGTTGTAGGTTGTATCCATTCATTTGTTGGATAATAATAAAGGAAGGACCTGACAATTTCTCTAGTGGATGTAGCCCACACTGGATGAACCATGTATACATTTGTCTCTATTTTATTGTGTATCTTCTTTGTTTTATTTCCGCATTTGTTTTTATTTGTTTCTCGATGATCCTGTTTTTCTAAAAACTAGTATCAAAGAGAAAGGTAACTCGTAGAAAAAGAGGGTTCCTGGTTCGAGTGGGAGAAATGGAGGAATATAGAAAGTTTAGGGTCGAGAAATTTAACGACCAAAACTAACAGTTATGGAAGATGAAGATGGAAGATTATTTATATCAGAAGGACACATTCCTACCATTGGGTGGAATAACAAACAAGTTGATGACCATGAAGGATGAACAATGAAGAATGGGAGGTTCTTGACAAAAAGGAACTAGGAATGATACAATTGAGCTTGGCAGAATCTGTTTCTTTCAATATTTCGAAAGAAAAGACAATGAAGGAGTTGATGGATGCATTGACTAAATTGTATGAAAAAACCTCAACATCCAATAAGGTATTTCTAATGAAGATATTATTTAATATGAATATGTCATAAGGTGGGTCTGTTGTAGATAATTTAAATGAATTTAATATAGTTACTAATCAACTATTTTTTGTAAAAGTGGACTTTGATGATGAGGTCAGGGCTCTTCTAATCTCGTGCTCATTTCCAGAAAGATGGAATGACTTGGTCATGGCTGTAAGTAATTGTGTCTCTGGTTCAAACACTTTAAAATTTGATGATGTTTTTGGTGTTATCCTTAGTGAGGAAATGAGACAAAAAATCATACTATGTGAGACATCAGATAATGCGTTAAACATGGAGAACAGGGGAAGACAAAAGTATAGAAAAAAATTCTTAGGGAACCAAAAGAATTCTAAGAAGGGCAGGTCTAAATCTAGATTTGGAAAGATAGAGTGTTGGAATTGTGGGAAGAAAGGACATATGAAGAAATACTACATAGCTCCAAATAAACAAAGAGATGGACAACATGAGAAAAATCAGGAAGCAAATGTAACAGGTGATGTGTTACAAGATGTTTTGATTCTTTCTGTAGATAATATTTCTGAGCCTTGGGTAGTATATTTAGGGGCTTCATTTCATGCCACACCCCATAGGAGACATTTTCTATATTATGTTCAAGATGATTTTGGACAGGTTCATTTGGGTGATGATGCACCATGCAAAATTGTTGGAATGGGAAAGGTAAAAATAAAGTAAAGCAATGGAAACCAATGGTTGTTGAAAGAGGTAAGACATGTTCTAGATCTAAGGAAAAATATAATTTCAATAGGGAATTTGGAAAGTGAATGTTGTATATCCATATTTATAGATAAGGTGGGGAAGGTCACCAAAGGATCATTGGTGATATCAAAACGAGAGAAGGTAGGTACATTGTATTTATATATTGGTAATACTCACTCTTCTGTCTCTTTAGATTCTACAGGAGTGGATAAAACACTGTGGAATCATAGGCTTGGACACATGAGTGATAAGGGGATGAAGATACTTCACAAAAAAATTTGTTTCCAGATCTTAAACAAATTAATTTGGATTTCTGTGAACATTTTGTTTATGGAAAACATAAGAGAGTCAAATTTCTCAGAGTCAGAAAAGAAAAGAAGAGTGAAAGGTTAGAGGTTGTTCATATAGATGTATGGGGACCATCTCAAGTATCATCTCTTGGTGGATCTAGTTATTATGTTGCTTTTATTGATGATTCAACTATAAAAACTTGGGTTTATTGCATTTGGCAAAAATATGATGTTTTTGATACCTTTAAGAAATGGAAATCTTTGGTTGAGAATGAGACAAGAAAAAGGTTGAAGTGTCTCAAATCATAAAACATAGGTGAATATTGATACAAGGAGTTTGATGATTATTTTTCATACCATGGGATTAGTAGAAAGAAGATAGTTCCAGTAACATCACAAGAAAATGGTGTGTCAGAAAGGATGAACATGACAATCATGGAATGTGCAAGGAGTATGATATTGCATGTTGGTTTTCCCTTACAGTTTTGGGAAGATGTTGTAGATACTTTTGTTTACTTGATAAAATAGAGGACCTTAAAGCTATTTGGATGGTAGAATTCTAGAGGAGGCATGGACACGTAAAAAGGTAAAATATTATTTTTTGAAGACTTTTGGTTGTGAATCATTTGTCAATATTGATAAAGAAAATAAAACAAAGATTGAGGAAAAATACAAGAAGTGTACCTTTATTGGATACGGTATTAATTATTTTGGTTATCGCTTATGGGATTATGAAAAAAAAAAATCATTAGGAGTAGAGATGTCATATTCAATGAGAAGGTCATTTACAAAGATCAATTGCAAGGAAAAAAACATGAAAAAGAAAAACCAGAATACACAGTGCTTGATGAGATCACTGATAAAGAAATTCCAAAGGTACTAGAAAATCAAAATGTACAACAACAGGATCAACAAGTACCTCAAAATCATACAAGTGTTGTTAGAAGATCTATCAGGTTAAGCATATCCCCTGAATGATACTCTCATTCATTGTACTATTTATTGTTGACTGAGTGGTGAACCAGAATGTTATGAAGAGGCAATGCAGGTAGACACTAAAAATAAATGGGAGCAAGGCATGAAAGATGAAATGGATTCCTTGGTAAATAACCATATTTGGGACTTTGTTTAGTTGCATGCAGGAAAAAGAGAATTACATAATAAATGGGTTTACATGTTGAAGGAAGAATATGAAAGAAAAAAATGGTACAAGGCTAGACTTGTTGTAAAGGGGATTGCACAAAAGAAAGGTATAGATTTTGATGAAATATTTTATTCGTTTGTTAAAATTAATTCAATTAGGAATATTTTAAGTCTTGTGGCAGTAGAAGATTTGCATATTGAATAGTTAGATGTAAAAAAAACTTTTCTCCATGGGGATTTGGAGGAAGAGATTTATATGCAGCAACCACAGGGGTATGAGGTCAAAGGGAAGGATACTTTGGTATGCAGGTTGAAGAAGAGATTGTATGTCCTAAAGCAATCCCCAAGGAAGTGGTATTTGAAGTTTGACAGGTTTATGACAGAACAAGGTTATAGTAGATGTCATTCTTATCAGTGTGTTTATTTTAAAAGGCTAGAAAATGGAAGCTATATTATATTGCTATTGTATGTAGATGACATTATTGTTGCAAGGNTCAATTAGGAATATTTTAAGTCTTGTGGCAGTAGAAGATTTGCATATTGAATAGTTAGATGTAAAAAAAACTTTTCGCCATGGGGATTTGGAGGAAGAGATTTATATGCAGCAACCACAGGGGTATGAGGTCAAAGGGAAGGATACTTTGGTATGCAGGTTGAAGAAGAGATTGTATGTCCTAAAGCAATCCCCAAGGCAGTGGTATTTGAAGTTTGACAGGTTTATGACAGAACAAGGTTATAGTAGATGTCATTCTTATCAGTGTGTTTATTTTAAAAGGCTAGAAAATGGAAGCTATATTATATTGCTATTGTATGTAGATGACATTATTGTTGCAAGGTCTAATATGAAGGATATAAATGTGCTCAAGAATAAATTAGCTAATTAATTTGTGGTGAAGGATTTGGGTTTTGCAAACAAAATCCTTGGTATGAGAATAACAAGAGACAGGAAAAATCACAAATTGAAGTTGTCTCAGGGTGAGTACATAGAGAAGGTGTTGGAGAGGTTTAGAATGCAAAATGAAAAAAAAAAAATACACCTTTGGACAACCATTTCAAATTAACTAAGGAAATGTGTCCCAAGGCACAGGAGGATATCGAATACATGTCTAGGATCCCTTATTCATCAACAATTGGCATATTGATGTATGTGATGGTTTGCACAAGACCAGGTATTGCACATGCAGTGGGAGTTGTGAGTAGGTATATGAACAATACAGGTAAAGAACATTGGGAGGAAGTAAAGTGGATTATAAGGTATTTGAGAGGTATTGTTACTCATGCATTATGTTTTGAAGGTTCATACACTGTTCTACAAGGATATGTTGATTCATATATGGAAGGTGATAAAGATAGTAGGAGGAGCACCACAGGGTATGTTTTTACTATAGGTGGAACAATGGTAAGTTGGATTTAGAAACTACAAAAGGTTGTTTCACTTTCAAAAACAAAGACATAGTATGTTGTTTTTATAGAGTCTAGTAAATCATCAGAGGCTAGTATGTTGTTTCTACAGAGGCATAGTATGTTGTTTCAATAGCAGGTTGTATTGTGACAATGATAGTTCCATTCATCGTGCAAATAGATCATCCTTTCATTTGAAGAATAAGAATATATAGATCGGGTACCATTTCATATGATCCATCTTAGAAGATGGACATTTGAAGCTGTAAAAGATAGACACTAGCCATAATCCTGTAGACATGTTAACTAAGGGAGTAACCAGGGAGAAACTAAGTTCCTGTTAAGTTTCAGTTGGTATTCAAGAATGAAGGTGAAGATGAGGAATTTTCCAGGTCCAAGAATGTTCATAGTCTAGTAGATACAACAACAGTGGAGTTGTTAAGATCAATATCCAAGTGGGAGATTGTTGGTTATGGAGCCTGATTGTATTCCTGATTCAGAGGTCTGTGTTTCCAGCCGTGTTTACCCCATGAATACTTTACACCCTAGAATAATGTACACTCCTCCACGTGGGGGAGTGCAGAGGGGGGTTACCCCCTCTATGGGGTTCGAGGGCAAGCGGGCCCCTGACGAGGGTTCAATAGATAGCGTTCCCCGATGGGGGTTCGAGGGCAAGGCCCCTAAATGAAAAAATTGTCTTTTAAATGTATATTGTAATTTAATTGTAAATCTGGACTGTTCATTATAAGGTCGCAGATTTGATGGTATAAGTTATGTTAGGGTTTTTTTCCCTAGAAGGAAATCCTATTTTATGAGGGAAATTTATTGCGGTTATGTACCATTGAGAATATTTTATTCTGAGAGAGGAGAATGTGACAGAAAGAAGAGGAAGTTACAACGGGTGTGTTGTAGGTTGTATCCCTTCATTTGCTGGATAATGATAAAGGAAGGACCTGACAATTTCTCTGGTGGAGATAGACCACACTAGGTGAACCATGCATATATGTTTCTCTATTTTATTATGTATCTTATGTGTTTTATTTCCGCATTTGTTTTATTTCCGCATTTGTTTTATTTTATTTCTCCGCGATCTTGTTTTTATAACAAACACACTTATAATAAGAGGGGGGGTGAATCAGTATAAGGGTAGATTTTATTTTTTTTAACATTCATAAACCATAATGAAGAAACAACATAAATCTAACACCTATAAGACACAATATTTTTTTGTGGAAACCCTTTCGGGAGAAAATGATTTTTTTTTTTTTTTATAAATTTGTAGGCACCAACCTACTGTTACAAATGTTTGAAGCTACCAACCTACTGGAGGAATTGATCCCCTATTTTTTTTGTAGGCACTGAATTAATGGCAACATCGATCCCCTCTGTTGTTTGTAGGCACTAACCTACTAGAGACAACAATCCCCAAAGTTGTTTTTTTTGTAGGCACCAACCTACTTACAAGTTTACAAGTTCTTCATGTGCATTTACTTCACTAGTCTTCTTGCTTGTTTTTTCTTCACCAAATCTTCCCTTTGCTTGTTACTTTTTCTTTCTCTAGATCTTCTCTGCACTCACTATTTTTCTTTTGTCAAATCAGCTCGACACTCACTTCTTCTACTTTCTTCAGATCTACTTGGTGCTCTCTCATTTTCATTTTTCAATATCTATTATTTGAATCTTCACATACTTTATCACTCTCTCCCTTTTAAATAATATTCGATATTTTCTCATAGTATATTCTCTTATGTAAATATTACATTTTTTCTCTTCACCCGCACACAATTTCTCACAATCCTCTTCTCATTTTATACTTTACCATTAAGTCTACATGAAAAGTCATGTAAATTTGAAAAGGCACAACTTTCATTAAATAAATAATTAATTTCCCCTTTTTTAATTTACTTTCCAACATACCATGGGAAAAATATCACTACGGGATATAAAATCATGTGCACTTTTACTCCACTTTTACTCCACTTTCACTTTTTAATTCACTTTTAATTTTTCATCCACTTTCGCATAAATTCATGTTTAATCCACTTTCACTTTTTAATCCACTTTCACATAACTTCATATTTAAACCACTTTCATGTAACTTCATATTTAATCCACTTTCACATAAATTCATTTCTAATTCACTTCCACTTTTTATTTGTTAAAATAACATTTCCTTTTAATATTTATATTTGAATATTTACCTTTGAAATTAGTGAGAATAATTTATTCAACACTATGGATATGATTGATAAGCTATAAAGCACAATAATTTTTAAAATAACATAGATAGTTGATGCATATACTACATCAATTTGGAAACAATATGGAATTCTTGAGAGAATATTATAGATATGAAAAAGGGATAAAATGTGGAATGGAAGGTTTACATTAATTGATTAAGGAAAACACATATAATCATTAAAAAGGAAGAGGATGTATTGGTTTGGTCTAATAACCCTTCTTTGTGGGATTATACTCCAACATTAGGGTACAAAGACATGTTTGTGGATTTAATTTAAGAACGTGAAGCTTGGTGGTGGAAGGCCTTGTGGAATATTAAATAACCTCTTAATTCTAGTATTAAACATGAAACCACCACATTCTACAATATAATTGAAAACACAAATTAATACAACATTATAATAAACCACTAAACAAAAATAATCACATAGTTTTGAGATTCAATAGAAAATAAGTAGAAATACCACAATAACGACATCTTATTCAACTTTATTGAATTAATGAACAATTATCTTAGGATTCTTTACATTAATAGAGCCTATGTATATATCTTTGGAATCCTTAACCATCCACACTACACAAATAAAATCAAAGCAGAGTTGAAGCGCCTTTTCTAATTCACAAAATTTCATGTTTATGTTTGTATTCTTTCAATTTTGACCTTACAACTACCTTAACTATTCAAATTCCAAACATAATGTTCCAGATCATTGGTTTATACAAATTTATGAAGGACAATTAAATATGTCACTATATTACACTTTTTTTAAATCACATAATATGACCAAAACTAAGAAAATTTGTAGCATAGTTATAGTGCCAGAAACAGTGATACATTAGACTCGTTAGATTATAAAATGTGAGAATATTCCTTACTAGGTCATTTATAAAACAACGATTGGATATCTAACTTTTCTTAATTTGATTCTTCTTTCTTAGTGACATTTTGTTCCACTCATCCTTTATTATTCTTTTCTTTGCATCCTTCTCCTTCCTCTTTGTAATTTGCACCTCTCCACATTGAAATTATGTATAATTCCTCGCACATATACTCAATATATCCATATTATTTTCATAGATTATCTTCATCACCATAACCATCATCATCATCTCTTCTACCACTTGTTTCAATTCATCCACTTTTTGCAATTGTTGGAAATCTTACCTAGTAGGGATTTCTTCCTCAAACCAATTTCACCAAATGGTTATTACTACCACCCTATCCTCATATGTTTACACCACTACCACAATATCAATGCACATCACCAATTATTGTTTCCTAAGAATCTTCTAATTCTCACCTTTTTTCACCAAAACCACTTCTTTGTTAGAATGATTTTCATCTTCTTACCTCTCTATTAGATCTGCACTCTCTTGCATCAAATCTTCCCGCTACAACTACTACATATTTTCTTTAGGCCACTCCTATTTATTTTCTTTTTCTTCAAATTAAAACTCACATGCAACAAAATTAACACAAAAATCATTATGGGAATCAAACATTATCATCTACATATATTCCATTATTACATCTAAGATAACATCATTTCCTTACAACTCCATTAATGAAATACTGATCTCTTTTATAATACCTCCTTTTGTTGCAATGCCACTCATTGCTACACCATATCTCCCTTGCAATGTTTCTACTACTTCTTGAGTTTGTTGCATAAAATCCTTTACCTAAATATTTTCCTTGTAGTCTTCTACTACAAATATTTATTTTTCTTTCCTTTGGTATGTTATCCATGAAATTCACTTCACATACACTTTCGTCACCATTTTTCTCAATAAAATTCACCACACTTTCAAAATCAACATTGTCTACAACCAGAACCAAAATAATTCATTTTCTTTTTCCTCTCACTACCTACCCCTTTTCCTTATTTTCATCTGCACCTTCTCAATTATCAAGGTCAAATGATAATCCTCTTTTAATGATTTCATATTCTTTTAACTTATCTTTCATTTAATGGAAAACTTCAATCCATCCAAAAACTACATGATATTTTCCTTATTGTCTTGTATGAAACCAACCCTCATGTAAACACTACAAAAGTATTTAGAATAATTATCTACACATGCATCATTTTTATTTAACTTATTTAACATTCTATGCATATTCAAATTATAATCAGAATTTATAAACGTGCATCTAAACTCAAATACCATCTTCTCCAAATTCAAGATCTTGTCATTGCCTTAAAATTTTCCATCACTCTTTAGCTGCTATCACCAATCATATGTATGTCTCCTCAATCTTCCACATGTAATTTTTAATATGTAGCCCGATCTTTAACCTCATTGCACTCAAAATACTTGTGAATTTATTCAATATACTTCATTATTTATTCTATGCCTATATTGTTGGGTTGTTATATTCTTTGTAGTGAAATAACATTCATTTGACTGTCAAGTCGAGGTGGATTGATCGGGTGATAAGTCAACTGATGCATTAATTCAAGTCAATGGTTTAGTCAAGGTTGAAGTGATCGACCGAGAATTCAAAGTCAAAGTGACTGACAGGAAGTCAAAAGGTCAGCCGATATGAGGTTGATAGGAGGTCGAGTGGAAATCAAATGAATACTAATTGTAGGTCATTTGGTAACTGACTGGATTCAACTATAACAAAATCTCAAGATTCGAGGGATTGTATCCAATCATCTATGTGGATATGTAACCATTTTTATTTGCCATGATTTAGGGTTTTTCATGATATAAATCCTATAAATAAGGCACATTGTAATTATATTAAGTGGATCTTCATGTTAGTCTTTCTAGTCATGTAGATGCATGATGAATTGGGTGCAGGGTTGTTCTTGTGTAAATCAAGAGAGTATGATGGAAATTTCTTCTTAGATGTAGACCAAGGTTATTCATGTAATTGTTTATTCAATGAATGAATAAGACAATAAGAGAGAAAGAATCTCAAGGACCATTGGTTTTCCCGTTTGAGTTTCCAGGGTAAAATCTTTGTGCAGTTTGTGTTTTCATTTCTTTCTTGCTTATTTTTTATTCTCTTTCCTAGTTGGTTTAGTGTCGGTGTTTATTTCCTTCCAACTAGTATCATATCCTATCTGAGTGATTCTATTACTAGAGTTTTATCAACAAATATTTGATATGAGATAAACATAGGTACAATGGGATCTGTAATTGAGTGATTTCTAAAGTGTTCTTGAAAGGATGGAAATAAATTCAAGGATAGAGATCAAAAAATTCAATGACCATAATTTTGAGATTTGGAAGCTTAAAATTGAAGATCTCCTTGTAGATAGAGAACAATGGGAACCCGTAATTCCTGAAACCACTATAATGGGTATGTCAAGGTAATAATAGGAGAAACTCAAGAGAAGGGAAAGGAGTAAGATTTGACTATGTATTTCATATTCGGTGCTACTAAATGTCTTTAGTGAAGACTCAATGAAGGAACTATGAGAAAATTTGGGAATCTTGTACCAATCAAATTCCATGGTAAACAAGTTGTTGATTCGAAATAAATTGTATCTTTTAAGGATGAGTGATGGGATCTTGGTAATATAGCGTCTGGATGCATTCAATATTGTAATAAGCCATTTATTGTCTATGGATATTAAAATCATTAAGGAGGAGAAATGTGTTAGTTGTTATGTTATTTTCTAGACCCCTATGATAGATTAGTTATGACTATAGGGAGTAATTTGACCAAATTAACACTTTAATATGTGGTGTTTTCATCTCTATTTCAAAATAAATGACATGGATGAACATGGAAGGATTGACCAAGGATGTCTTGATGGTGAGAGGTTGACCTATCGATAGAGATAAATGAAAATTATTCGGTAGAAAGTCTAAGTTGAAGGGTATATCTAAATACCCCATTTATTCAATGAGAAGTTGTTGTAAATGTGGTAAATCTAAGAACTATATAAGAGACTAAAAATCTAAGATGACTGAGATTAGTCATGGATCCGACAAGAAGAAGTCGAGTGAGAGAAATAGGACTCCAGATAAAGGAGGCGATGTGTATCTTGTGTCAACTAATACACAGTCATATCATGATGTTTGGTTAATTGACTCAAGTTCATCCTTTTATATGACACCTCAAAGAGAATAGTTCTATGAATACAAAAGATATGAAGGGGAAGATGTATTCTTGGGTGATGACTCAAAAACCAAAAAATTTGGATGAGGATGATTTCGACTGATACTACAAGATGGGAGGAGCATGACCCTCCCAAGTGTTCTATATATTCCAAGTTTGGAAATAAATTTGATACCTATCATCAAAATGAGTGATGTAGGTGTGCACACTCTATTTCAAAAGCATACATGAAAAATGGTCATGGGAGTGATGGAATTAATTAAAGGAGTTCTAATTGGAAACCTATACAAGTTGTTAGGGAGTGTGAACTTGACTGTAATTTTGTTGAACCTGCACAGAATAGATCTAGCTAGATAATACCACACATTTGCAGAGAGAATTTGAGAAATAAGAAGCAAGAGAAAGAATGTAAGAATTCTCATTAACCGTAATGAATAATGAATAATTTACACATGATATAATATGTATAAATCAATCTATGGGAAGTAGAGGAGAACCAATGCAACATAGTGGTGGTCTAGAGTGATCGAGACACACACCAGTAGTTATGGGAGTGAACTTCCACCTAGTCTAGTATCTCAAGAAGTTACGGGAGTGAACTACCACCTATAGTCAATGTCATGCACCTACTGAAATCCTTTGGCAAAAAGTCTGGCTTTATATTTGCTAGTCTTTCCATCCACTGTGCTCTTGGTCTTGTAGATCCATCTGCATCTGACAAGTTTCCTTCCATAAAGAAGGGGAACCATATCCCATGTCTAGTTCTCGAGGAGGGAGTTGTACTCCTTTTGCATGGCAGATTCTGAAAAGGGATTTCTATAAGCCTCCCCCTAAGACTGTGCATCTGAAGACTAAACTAAGAAAGGATGCCTAGAGGAAAATGGTTCAGTGGTAGTGAGTGCAATAGGAGGCTCCCAGAAATCAAATCAAGTACTCCTAATATTGGCTGGATCACCAACAAGATCCCCTACATCCTGAAGAGTAGTATGTGCCCACTTAGGACTCTACTCTAGATCTACATCTGCAACTAGATGCTCTGACTCTACATCTACCTATACTGATTCTATATCTAGCTCATCTGAGTCCTCTGAATCAAAACTCTCATTTGAAGAAGAGTTGGCATGTGCATGCTCATCGTCTCAGATAGGTGGAAGAATGAAGGTGTTTGTGTGCGGTTGTTGAGGTACATGTGAGACACTTTCCTCGAATTGGACACTTCGATCAATGATGAGCCATTCCAATGAAATATCAATAAGTTTGTATCCCTTCACACCACCAGGGTATCAAACAAAAATACACTCAGTGCTCTGTGGATCAAGTTCCTTCCTCTTTTCAGAGGGAATCTAGGCCCATGCACGTGAACCAAAAATATGAAAGTGGGTCACTTACAATTTGAGGCACCTCCAAGCCTCATAGGGGGTATTATCCTTGACATATCTATGGGGAGATATGTTTTGTATGTAGGTTTCACAATTAAGTTCTTCATCCCATAGTCCCTATGGTAGTGATTTTGCATGTAGCATGCAAGATGCCATCTCTTTTAGAGATCTATTTTTTTTCTCAACAACTCTGTTTTGCTGCGGAGTATAGGGAAAAGTGTGTTGCAGCTGAATCCTTGCCTCATGAAAACAATTCTAGATCTCATGATTGACATACTCTCCCCCATTATTAGTTCGGAGGAATTTTATTTTGTTTCTTGACTGTGTCTCAACTAGAGCTTTGAAATCTTTGAGGTGTTGAAAGACCTCGGATTTTTGCATGAGAAATTAAATCCATGTAAAATGTGAGAAATCATCAACAAAAATGAGAACAAACCTCACTTTGTTGATTGATGGATGAAGAAAAGAACCCATGAGGTCACTATGGATCATACATAAAGTATAGGAAGCTCTCTGAGTCTTTCCTTTGTCGATTTTCTCTTGAGGGTGTTTTCCAAGAACACATCCCTCACACATTCCTTTGGAGAAATGGATGTCTGGTAGAACATCAACCAATATTTTCTTGCTAAGTTGTTTCATATATCTGAAATTCAAATGCTTGAACCATTTGTTCCATATCCTACTTCTTTCATCAGCATGGGTAAGCAGTAAAGAAAAATTTGGTTCAATAAATTCAGAAAATGTATACAATCTAGATTGATGATTTACCTCACCCATAGAAACCCTGGAATTAGTTTGCATGTCATAGATGTCCATTGCATTTGGTTTGAATATGAATTTATTTCTGGTTCCAAAATTCATCATCTGATACATAGAGAGAATATTGACGGAAAGTTTGGGAATGTGCAACACATTCTCGAAGCTTTCATTGGTGAGTTCAATCCTTCCTTTGTCAGTGACCTCAACTGGAGAGTTGTCCCCCATCAGAATAGGAGGACCTTTGCATGCATCCAATGAAAAATATACTACTTTTTTGGCATCCATGTGATGTTATGCTCCTGAATCTATGATCCAAGCATCGAGAGAGGAGTTGATGGAAATCAAGGCTTGGCTAGAATTGCCTTTCTTGGGATTCTGATCTTCTAGCTTCTTCTTCTTGGCACCCTCGGGGATGCGATATCCAAGGTTGTTTTGATGAAGTATTTGATTCATTAGACCTATTTTTTCTGCATGCATGCAGATTATAGATGGAATCCTTTATGGAAGTACGTGCATTTATCCCCTTTTCTTCCCTTTCCAACTTGGATCTGGAGGCATCGGTGAAGGGTTTTGAGTACCCTTCCTTCTTCAAATGTGCATGAGATTTACTTTTTATTTATCTTTAGATTTATGATATTGATGGCTTCCATATTGCATAGTAAGTGAATGCATCTTTGGGCCTTTGATTTTTCCCATGTTGATGAGCTTGGTTTTCTCTTGTGTGAGGGATTCAATAAATTCCCCAAGAGAAGGCATCTTCCAGGTGTCTCTAGCGGCGAATTTGACTGAGTGGAATGTTGATACGAACACAGAGAATTTAGGACCAAGTTTGGAGAGAATGGTGAGAACCATTTGTTTCTCCTCCTTAGATTTATCAACCCCGCAAGATTTGAGTTACGACATTAAATACTTGAATTTTGTAAGGAAATATTGGATATTGTCGAAGCTTTTTGGATCCAATGTGAGAAATTCCACCTCCAGCATGTTTCCACTCATATCATCCTATTTGACAAAGAGCCCTTCCAAGGTGGTCCAGTATTCATTGGTGGTTTTACAGGAAGATATGTGAAAAAGGAGATCTGGAGAAATAAGACTGCAAATCATTCTGAATGCTTCATCCATTCGATTTAGATACTTGGATTTTTCTATGTCTGATGTCGGTTATGTGTCTATATTCAAGGTTAAATATACAATCCTATGGTTTGGAGATGTATGATTATTTTCTCCTTCCATGCAACTTAATTGTAAGGTGTAAGAATGAATTCTTTTGGGAAATCCATCTTTCCGTTGTCTTCAATATTTTGTACCTACAAACATTTTTGGTGTAGATTTTCTTAGTAGTATGCTGACTCTGATACCATGTAAAGGTGTTGAAACTACACAGAATATATCTAACTAGAAAATACCACACACATTTTCAGATATAAATTGAGAAAGAAGAATCAAGAGAGAAAGGATGGAAGAATTCTCATTAACCGTAATGAATAATGAACAATTTACACATGATATACTTTGTATAACTCAATCAATGCGCACTGGAGGAAAACCAATGCACCATAGTGGTGGTATAGAGTGATATAGACACACACCAACAATTATGTGAGTGAACTGCCACCTAGTCTAGTCCCTCAGGTAGTTACGGGAGTGAACTGCCACCTAGTCTAGTCTCTCAGGCAATTACGGGAGTGAACTGCCACCTAGCTGAGTTAACTAGTCAACCAATATTCAGTTTAATGAATGAAAAAAAGTGTAGTGAGGAGTAGATCAAGGAATCAAGTGTAATGCACCAATATGGTGATTAAACCAAGGATAATGCACATTATCATTGTGATAATCCCAATGTTGCATGGTGACAAAACCAATGTAGCATATAGACTCAACTCAACTAGTCAAACTGAAGTGTCAACTAAAGAGAATATTCTCCAGGTCGAATATTCTCCTCTAAACTTTAGGATACTGAATAATGACTAATAAACATACGAAAAAACTCAGGAACTTAATAAAAATAAATCCTAGGTGTGTGTGAAGTAACTCCAACATTGATTGGATACAACATTGTTTATAAATTTGACTTGACTTCGACTTAACTCGAATGTTCTTCATCAAGTTGACTTGAAAATGTTATGGAAATAGATGATGGGACACGTTGGAGAAAAAGGACTTCGAGCTATGTGTTACCACTCTGTAATTTCTTAGGTTGAAGAAGAAATGGGTAGAGGTAACTACAAAACCACTTTCAAGTCAAGGATCTATCCCTCCAAGACTTAGAGAGGGATCTCTCTGTCTGATTTATGATACCAAGGGTGAGCTGCAAAGTGTTTAGGAACAATGACCCTTTCTTTCTTTGTAACCAATAGAATAGGATGCCCTTGAACAACAAGTTCATTTCCCATGATGAAATTATGCATCATTTCTTTCATTGTACTGGCCAAAATGTCTAGTTTAACTTCTGAATATTTCAACTACTCCTTTTCTATTTTCTCCCTTTCTTTTTCCTTGATCTTTGACCTTTTGATCAAAACATTAGCTTCCACACTAATTGCACTGTCCTCCATCTCCTTGAGTTTAGTAGTGTTCCTTTCTCTCAACTAAAATTCCATCTCTGAATCAAAAGAATCTGGGTAATGTAAGAGAGCTAAAACAGGAGGTGGTCTTATATCAGCAAGCATGGAATTGTAAACTTGATTGAATTTGGATGAATAGTGTTTCACTGTCTCTCCTGGATGTCTTTTCAAATGATCATACTCTTCTAAAATGAGAAAAATGTTTCTCTTGATCTCCCATTTACCAAGGAAGACTTCTACAAACTAATGAAAATTGGAGATGCTTGCAGATGAAAAACTTTTGAACCATTCCTTAGCTCTGTCTTGCAAAGATAGAGAAAAACGTCTGATGCAGAAATCATTTTACTCATCCTCAAAAAGATCAAGAAAATTCTCAAAACCCTGAATGTGTTTCTCAACAGTGATGTTACCATATTCTCCATTAAACCTGGGCAGATATTTGTAGTAATTGACAGGGAAATCATGGATTATAGGGGGTAATATAAGAGGCTTGTATATATCTTGAATATTTATAGGTGTAGGAGTATGTATAGGGGCTGTAAAACTAGGCTTGACCTCTTGAGGCTCCTCAGGTTGAATTTGATCCACATAAGTTTCAACAATATGGTCTTGGTCGGGATCATAAAAAGATAAGAAATAATTAAAAGTAAAACCTATTATGTCTTGGATGAAATTCCAACTTGCATACTTGATATTTTTAGATTGTCTTATCATGTTTCAGGTTCTTCCTCTAGCGAAGTCTTTGAAACTGATTGGAGTTGATTAGAGTCACCAGGTGGATGATTAAGCCTTCTTGTGTCTGATCATTGTCCACCATCAGTAATCGGATCTGGAACTTGATATTCTTTTCTGAGGAAGGTTCCCTAGTATGGTCGCCACTATGTTAGCACTCTGTAATTTCTCAGGATGAAGAAGAAATGGGTAGAGGTAACTACAAAACCAATTTGGAGTCAAGGGTCTATCCCTCCAAGACTCAGAGAGGGATCTCTCTATCTGATTTAACTTTGTTTGGATTGGATGTTAGGCTAGTTATAAGAGTACAAGGTTTGGTTTTTAGATTGGTTGGCTAGAACATGAAGGGAGGGCCATTGGGTAATGGAGTGATAGTTCAGAATGGATCAAAACCAGGTCATAACAGGCTAATATTGCAAGGCAAGGTAGGAAAATTCACCAGATCCTCAAAATATAATGCATGCAGGAAATGAAATAGGTCTAGGAGTCCAATAAAAAACAGATCAATCAAGAATTCTGAATTCAATCTTTAGTGGAAAACACATAAATCGTTCCAAGCCAGGGACAAAGTGTAGATTAAAAACAATATTTCTCTTAACCTTCCCAGAAAAATTCAGAATACAAGAGGAAATGGTGATAACAGAAAGAACAAGTTTACAGAGATAGAAAAACTTCACCAATGAAATTTGTCACAAGAATCCTGAAATGGTCACACTGTATTACTCGAAATCATCCATGGAGTCTCTATGAGCTATTTTACAAATTAATTCCATTCTTCAATAATGGTCCCCACTAATCAACCCTTTGACATTTGAATTATAAAAATATGAATAACAGACTCTCCCTTGGGCTTAGGAGGTCGAAATTAACAATCTGGCCAAAAATAGAAACAAATCCCTAAAATTTTTGAACTGTCTGCCATGAAATACGGGTCGAACTATTGAAAATAGGGGTCCACTTAGACTATTTTATCTCCAAAGATATGACATATGTGTGAAATCTTAAAGATTTTATTATATACGAGTCGGTCCTGAGAAAAAACCTCTTTCAGTTTTTTCCAAATTCATCTCCATCTCTCCAAAACAGCTACCACAAAAACATGACAAAATTAGGAAACATGGAATCCTGAACAATGGTACTCATAGATGGCTTCGATTATCCCAATTCCCGATACCTGTGCAAACACTGAGAGATGTTATTTTTCTTCATCCCTTTATGGAGAAAAAACTCTCTCCATTTCTAAAAAAATCCTTCTGATTTGCTCGAAATCATCCTTGGAAGACATGTGGTCAAACATGGAAAAACGGTTTTGATTTTGGGGGAAAGTGGTTTTGGAGGGGGATAGTGGTATTCCAGACCCCCCCTAGGGTGG
>SNQJ01S0013882.1:106236-145724 GCA_010110895.2 Picea sitchensis
TCAACTTAAAAAAATTCTAGAAATTATAATATTCATCCGTTAGATTCAAAATTATAGTCATAATAAAATAGAGTCTCTGTAGATTGTTGCAGTATATTTCATTTCTTAAAAACATAAGTTTAATAATAGATACATTGTTGTGGGAAAAAATAACTCATTATCATTCCTTTCATGTTTAAGGAACATACTGTTAAACAATTGTCAAATTGACATATCAAATCTTGATAATAAAAAAATTGAAAAATAGTCATTAGAAATATAACAAAATTATTCACAAGTTTTATTTTTACTGTAAAGTGAAATTCTAAATAAAATAAAAAAAATTGTATGCCAGAAGTTGAAGAACTTGTGAAAATACAGTTTTTTTTGTCATAAAACAAGCAAAAGTGTTACCCATCTTCATGATTGTACCCCGTGTCCTAATACAATCATCAATTGTTAGATTTGATTCCATCAAATCTGTGTTGTATATTTGACTTGTCAAATTAGCTCGACTCGACTATCCATGCATCCAACTGGTGTTAGGTTGCTCAATTGGTCAATCCATCGATTGGTTGTCTTTGAATTCTAGTCAACTATTTGACTAACAGGTTAGTTGACTACTCAATCAACTGATTTCAATTTCTAGTCAATCAACCAACTAATTATTTCCATTTGTTGTTCAATCACCTGACAGAATGAATCCAGGATAAGTGTGATGAACCATCATAACATGAGGTTCCAACACCCCCTCATTATCACACAACACTATATATTCATGAAGTGAAATTAAGTTAGCAGGACACCCTCCATAATTGTATCTTCCTGAATCCCAAGCATAGTAAGGAGGCTGACAAATATGGCTTTAGAAAAAGGTTTGGTAAATATATTAACAATATGATCATCCATTCTTCAATAAAAAAGAGTGACAACTTTCTCTTGAACCAACTATATTAAATAGTGAGCATCGATCTCGATGTGATTCATTTTTCTATGTGTAACATGATTGTTAGCAAATTGAATCTCACTTTGATTATCATAATAGAGTGCATTCGAGGCATGTACAAGAAACCAAAGTTCACCCAAGATATGGTGAATCCATATTACCTTTGTGCTTGCATTAACAGTGTCAGGATACTCTAATTTTGTAATAGAAAGAGAGACTACCTTATGTTTCTTGCATGACCAAACCAATGGTCCAATGTTGAAGTGAAATAGATAGCCAGAGGTGGAATTCCAATCATCACTTTCATTAGCCTAGTAGAAGTCAGTGAATCCAACTAATCAATCTAAAATTCAAAAATTTCGATACCAAGATGAGTAGTTCCCTTGAGATAACGAACAATATTTTTGATATCTTTCTAGTGCCTTTCTCTAGGATCCCACATAAACAAAGAAACTACAATAATAGGAAAATAAATGTTAGGTCGGATATGATTGAGATAAATAAGAGTATTGACCATTTGTCTATAGAGGGTAGCATTGAATTTGGGATACTGATACATTTTTCTCATCTTAACTCCAGACTGAAAAGGAGTAGCACATGGTTCACAGTGGCCATATTAAAATGTGTCATGAGATCCATTACATATTTAGATTGAGAAATGAATAATGTTAGAGATATGACACACTCACCTAGTAATTATTTTTCCTAAGTTTGCTAGATTAATGTTGAGGTAGATGAGAATATTATGTCCCATGAATATTCCCTAAAAATTAAGGTTCATCCTAAAAAATAAGGGCACCTCCTAAAAAATAGGGGTGCCTTCCCTCTTCAATTTCGACTCGGTTATACTTTGGTTAGACTAATGGAGGACAAGTCATGCATGGAAAACTTGATTTTATAACCAACTGCATGTTCACCATTTGTTTCTCACTAGAAGGGAACATATCATGTGCATGCATTAGTTTCCCTCATGTCCACATGTGTGACTCAGTTAATTGTTGATTTCATGCATATGTTAACTTACATTAGGTGTCAAATTACTCAAGTTTCTATCAATGAGTCTTCATATCACTCTAAATCACTACTATGGAACTTCAGATCACTCTAGATCCTATATATGGTGCACTAAATCAGCCATGTAGATTATTTCATGTATTTATTACTCATTCTACCATTTGATTAATACAATTCATTCATTCGTTCTCTCATTCTTGTCTTAGCACTCTCTCTATTTATTTTGCAAGCTTTATGTAAATTTATCTAGCTAGGTTCTCTATGTAGATTTCAAGGTTTCACCCAAACTTCACATGGTATGAGAGCCCATAGGTTTCTAGGTTTCTAGGAGAAAGGGGAACATACACTTATTTGGAGGTTCATAAGATAGATGTAGTAAAAAGAATGGAATTTACACTGACATATATTCTTACACAAGATAATTATTTCAAGTGGAAGATAAATATTCTAAATCATCTCATAAGTAGAGGATTGTAATGAATAACAATGGCGACAGAGACTGAACCAATAAAAGAAATCGAGAAATATAGGTATATAAACCACATGGATGAGGCCTATGGTATTATTTGCATGTTAATGTATCCCAAACTATTGTTTCATATTGATGTTTTTACTACTCCAAATGCGATTTGGACCAAACTAGAAAGTCTCTTTGGAAAAAAGGAAAATATGAGAGGTCACATACTTGAGGTAGAGTTGAATTCATTAGATTAGAGAAGTTTTGATAATATATAAGAATTATTCATGAAGTTAAAGTCCCTTCTTATTTAACTAAAGATATGTGGTGTTGACAAATCGACTCAACACAAGCAATTGATCCTTGCAATTTTTTCAAAACTTGGTTTGAAGTATGCAGTCTTTGTCTCGAAATTCCATACTGTGAGTTTCACATCAGGAGAAACATGTACAATTCCATCACTAGATCAGTTCATTGAGTCCCTAACACATGAGCAACATAATATCATCAAAATTGGAGTAATCAAGAGCCCCAAGGCATATGCACTTGTTGTGCATGAGAGAAATACCACATCTAATATGAAATCCAATAAGAAAGGAAATGGAAAGAAACATTCTGAGCAAAATACATAAGGAAATTCCAAACCCCTCGGTGAATCCTCAGGTTACAAAGGTGGAAATGGAAAGAAAGGGAAGAAAGAAAGTGGTTACTACAATCATAACTATACTTGAATAATCATGCATGAATAAGAATCCTCATGGCATATACACTTCAGTAGAACAATATTAGGTAAAACATTCCCAAGAATTATAAGAAGAAGTTGGGAGATAAAGCAATGGGATATCAAGGTAATTATCATGCTTTCATTTCTATTCATTCTTATCCTGATGCATGGATTTTGGATTCAGGTGCATCCCATCACATGGAAACCATAAAATATATGTTATCATCTTTAATTTCTAGCATGGTTCCTCTCATTCTCATGGGTGATGATATTTCAGTGGAGGTCACTAGATAGGGGAGAGTATAGCTCCAACATAGAATTTTTTATAACGTCTTGCATCTTCCAAAAATATACATGAATCTATTCTCTATCTATCAAATTGCACATTTAGGCATGGTAAAAACTGTGGAAATGACATTAGAGCTCATGACCATATATGATATGCATGATAACTCGAAGATTGTTGTTGGTGAGGTAAATTATCAGTCTTGGTTGTATACATTTTCTAAGTTTATTTCTAATTCTAATTATATATTTCTAATGAGTCATGTTGATGATGATAATAGACTCTGACATGAGAGATTTGGTCTTCTAAATTTTAGGTACATGAAACAACTCAACAAATAGGGAATCGTCAAAGTCTTGCCTGACATACACTTTTCTAAATGAGTTTGTGAAGGATGTGTTCTTTGAAAAAATCATCAAGAGACGTTTGAGAAAGGGAAGGCTTGGAGGGCCTCCTCTCCCTTGGATATTGTGAATAGTGATATCATGGGTCCTTTGCCTCATTTTTCCGTCAAAAAGGAGAGGTATGTGCTTACCTTTATTAATTATTACTCACAACATACTTGAGTATATTTTCTCAAGCAAAAGTATGAATTTKTTTAACATCTCAAAGAATTCAAAGTGGATGACGAGAAACAATATGGGAAGAATATAAAATCCCTCTACACAAATAATGGGGGGAGCATTTGAGCAAGGATGTACAACATCTCTGTGATGAGGCATGAATKCAACTACAACACATAGTTCCTTACACTCTGTAGCAAAATGAGGTAGATGGGAGGAAGAATCGATCTCTCAAAGAGATGGCCAGCTACATGTTTCATTAAAGTTCCTTACCATCTGTTGGTTCATGATTCAACACCTTTTTCACCATTAGAATTACTTATTTTCTAATAATTTTACCTCTTCCTTCCATCCATCCATTACCATTTTACCCTATTTCCTCATGAATGCACCAATAAAAACATTCAAGTATTAAATGGTTAATTATCACTAATTTCATTTATTTTGTAATGAATTAAATAGGATTATGGTTGGTTTACTAATGATGGTTGATGCAGTATGTAGCCACAATTGAGTTCTTGTTACCACGGTTTACTTCCTTCTACTTTCGTCATCCATTTTCATACTTCCACTTGTCCAAATGAGAATCAACCACATGGAATTTGCAGTTAGAAGGTTCGAGATGGTTATGTGTTCATTAGATAATGCCTAGGTCAACAACATGAAACTCCATATCTTGGTCAAATATTCCCGTCAACTCATGATAATTTCTAGGCATGAATCTTGCTATGTGATTTCTGATACGATGAAGGAAAATCTTTGAAATCCAAGACATGGGTTTTTTGTAGAATGAACCCAATTAGTTGTGGGAGGAGTGGTTTCCTCAAAACGTGAAGGATCAGGGAGATATACTTGATTCCCTAAAACATGTTTTCCCAGAATTATAGTTGTGACCTGTTTGAGATCCATGAGCATTGGATCTATGCAATCTTGATTGTAATGTAAAAATAAGGGTTATCAAACCTTCATAGGAACACACATATTTTGTTATCAGACTGGTGCAACAATGTATTGTTATTTAAAATTAATATATCAAGATATGTTTACTGTGAAAATACATGATTTGTATATATTGAGTTTATAATTTCAGTCTTATATGACCTTTTCAGGTAGCGTTCCCCAAGACAGGAGGCCCCCCTGAGGAGGAGTGTGTTGCTCAGTTACTTTGATTTTAGTACTACTTGTTTATTCAACTTTGATATTCTACATTTCTGTTCATTTCTTTCATGCAAGCTTATTTATTTATTTTCACACAAGGTAAATAAAACAACATACAATTAATTGAATGATTGATTGTTATTGCAGATTTAGGAACCCTCACTGCCTTATATGACTGAAAGACTATCTTTAGAAATCCAGTATATTGATGATCCTAAGTTTTTCAAACTACCCCCGTGTCTTTATTAATTTGTTTCTGCATCATTAGAAAATACTCTGTTCTTTTTGCAACTGAACAAAAACTTTGTTTTCTGCAGCTAAGGCAGTGAATCATTACTTTGTTTTCTGTAGCTAAGAAACGATTATGTTTCTACAGCTAAACAAAAAAAAAACATTTTTCATAGTAATCATTTAGAGATATATTTGAAGCTAATGCCTGCAAATATTTTTCATTGCACTTCATCATTTTATGATCTCAAGGTTGATGATGTAATGTAGAAGAGTTCATCTAATTGAACTGACTGAAATTTTTTATGTAGTTGTCAGGGAAGTGAAAAAAGGCATTAGTTTTTTTCTTTTTATCATTTAAATGCATATAGGAATTAAATGATGGGAAGAGAGACAGTAAGACGAGAGGTAAGAACCTGCAAATTTACTATAAGTAGAGTTGTAGTGAATCTCTCTTCAACCATTTAAATCATTTTAGGTAGGATGCATGAGTAGACTAATTCATAGAACAACTAAATCATTTCAAAATATAACTTGGTTACAATAGCATCTTACTAAAATGTGGATTTAAAGTACATGATCATTTTTCAAATTTCATCAGTTTGATTTTAGTAGTGTGCTTTCATTTTTGTTGATTTCATTTATTTTCAAAGGGTTGTAAGAAAACCCCATACACTAATCCATCTGCAATATAGGGACTATCAACCAATAAGAATAATTCAAGCATTTTCGATCATATTTTGAGTAAAGAAGAATGTTTCTACAAGAACTCTCTCAAATCCTATCAGCAGTTGGAAGCATCTCTACATCTCAGAAGGAGAAATTATTGAAAGCATTCAGGAACACACCCTCATTCTAGGAAGTATAAGACAAAAAATTCCATGAGAAACATTAAGAAGAAGACCTAGAAGAGAGAAAACAACCATGGGAAACATCTAATGGAGAGCATACATTAGAACCTGAGATTGAGGAACTTATACCATGTTTATCATTAGATCCCTTATGCGTTCAAGATACCAATAAAAACATAGTAGACTATATTCATGAGATGACAAAGGATGGCATACAAAGTGGTGGTAATGAACAAGTTAACCAAGGTAATCACAACTACATTGAATTATGGTTCCCGAAACTTGTCATTTCACAACATTCCTTCACTCTTCAACAATTCTTTATATCATATCAATTAAAGCAGTTGGTTTCTCATATTCTAGTCTTACTACCCTTTAATATGCAAAATGTAAAATGTTTGGTGATAGTTTTGTAAAAATATTCAATTTTCTAGGAATTTTATATAGTTTCTATAAAAGTTTGGCATTTTTAAGGAAAAATAATTTTATTTTATGGGTTTTGGGCAAATCATTTTTAGAAAAAAATGGAATTTGGCGAATATTCTTTTGGGAAAAGCCATGGAAAATTAGCCCAATGGAAAAATTTAGCCCCTCAAATCACCTATGCAATAGATTTGCCAGAAAATTTATATATTCTTTTCATTTAGCAACCATATAATGAAAATATACGCAGCATAAAACAAGCACAAGGAGGCAAAATTATTTATTCTAGGAAAACCCCAAACTTGGGGAAAGACCCAACCAACCTTTCTTAGATGGATTATTTATGATAATACAATCCAACCATGAACAATCTCTTCTTCACAAGAGAAAAACTAATAATGAATAAACCTTGATACAATAACTTATCTCCTTCTCCTCGAAAAACCCTACCAGGGTCATAAAACTATAGCTACAACACCACAAAAGGCTAGCAAACCTTTCCTAGAGATAACACACAAGAGAAACCAAATAGAATAATAAAGAACCCCAGATGTCGCAGTAGTTGCATCTTCTCCTTTCCTTAGACTTGTTCCTCCTTCTTGAGTGAGATAGTTGAGTGAGTGAGTGAAACAATGAGAAAGGCATCACCTTATTTATATTATTTAAGTCACTTTAGCTGAGGCCAACTTCTCTTTTGGGAAATTCTATTTCCCCTTTATCTTTTCCTATGGACCAATTTCTCTTCCTAGGAATTCCATTTCCACTTTATTCTTTTTCTATGGTCCAACTTCTCTTCCGAGGTGTTCTTCAATTGTTCAATGGTATTCCTTTGACTTGTAGATTTTTCTTCTTCTCTAAGAAATGTTTTCTATGAGGGAATACCTCCAACTAATACCAAAACATCAACACTCCCTCTTAGCTAGGGAGGTATTCTTCCAATACGTTTTCTTTTAGCAGTCCCAATCACACCCATCCATTTCACATGTCATGGGAAATACTACCACCATAGTCTTATGACTACGCTGGAAGCATATAGTAGCCCCAAGTCTACCACCATAGTCTCATGACTATTCCACCATAGTCTTACGACTACAATATGATCATCTAATAGTACAAGACTACTGCCATAGTCTCACGACTATGCTATGATGTTTCTCCTCTCCTGGTAGTCCCAATCACACTGATACACTTCACATGGTATGGGAAAGAATACTACCATATCCCTAAGGCTATGCCATGGTCTCATTCACACCTAGCCACTTCATATGGTGTAGGAAAGACTTGTACCAGGCTATATTTTAGTCCCGCAGTTACTTCACATGACTGATCTAGGAAACCCTCAGCCAGAAGGAGAGCCCGTTGGAGGAGAAACATTGCATATCCATCTCAATGAGGGTGTACATTCTACATCACACCAAGGTTGTCTCTGAAGTGCTCATACTTCACCCTAGACATAGGCTTGGTGATAATGTCCATTGTCTACTCATCTATGGATATGTATTGGAGCTCCACTGCTCATGTTTGCACCATGTCTCAGATGTAATGGTATTTTATATCTATATTCTTTGAATTTTCGTGAAAGACTGGATTCTATGGAAGCTTCACACAACTTTCATTATCACAATATATCAAGATTGGCTCCAAATCTAGATCAAATAACCCTACAAGCAACTTCTGAAGCCACATTGATTAACGACTTGCAACATTGGATTCTATATACTCTACCTCTATTGTACTGAGTTCCATTGATGTTCATTTTCGTCTTAATCATGAGATCATACCTAATCCCAAACTAAAGAAACATCCAAATGTGATTTTCTCGTCCATTACACTCTGTGCCCAGTCAAAGTCTATATATCCTTACAATTTGACTTCATTGTCTGAGACAAATTTGAGTCCATATCCAATTGTACCATGTAGGTACATCAACACATGCTTTGTTCCTATCCAATGTACATGTCTAGGATCAATGACAGATCACCCCTACCTCAGTAGGCTCTGCGTGACCTCTTGGTCTAAGGATCATTCTTAATCTCCCCTTTGAGTTGAAATGACTCTTTGATTCCCAGTTGGAATCTTCACACTTGTAACCATAGGTTGTTCTAGAGTTACGCTTGTGCGAACAAGCACAAAGCGCAAACCTCAACTCCACATNTTGACTTCATTGTCTGAGACAAATTTGAGTCCATATCCAATTGTACCATGTAGGTACATCAACACATGCTTTGTTCCTACCCAATGTACATGTCTAGGATCAATGACAGATCACCCCTACCTCAGTAGGCTCTGCGTGACCTCCTGGTCTAAGGATCATTCTTAATCTCCCCTTTGAGTTGAAATGACTCTTTGATTCCCAGTTGGAATCTTCACACTTGTAACCATAGGTTGTTCTAGAGTTACGCTTGTGCGAACAAGCACAAAGCGCAAACCTCAACTCCACATGACCAACCGATATGACCACGACCTTCACCCAAAAAGGTGTTATGGGTTTTGTGACTTCATTATTCCTGTTGTGAGTCCCCCTGACTCATTCAGTCCCCGAAACCCTGAAATGGGCTAACAGGTCCTCAAATCCTCCCTTATGCCTTAACCATATGAACTTAGTCACATCCTGGGGTCCACCTCCGAGCATGTCAGAATTTCACGACTCAGGAGTTCACGATGCATCCTCCTCTCCTTCTCCCGAAGTCTGGACTCACAAATTATTTTTTGTAGATCGATGGTCCAGATCCTTCTATGATATGATGGCTCACCTCCTATCAGGATTTTGTGAATCGGGATTTCAGGACTCTTGACTTCTCGTCACGACTTTCTCCACACTTCTGAATCTCGAAATTCCAAAATTCGAAGTACTAGATCAACAAATCTCGTCGGTCTAGATCTAATGACGACTATTCCTCTTGATCTTGTGAGTTTTGAAAGACACTTAGTCTTAAATCCTTCATTTATCCATTGGATCCAACGGTCCACGACGAATAGATGGTTCTCCCTCTGAGAATTTTGAACATTCGTTGAGTTCCTTAGCAACTCCTGGCCAATCAACTTGGCATATTTCCTCCTAAACTTGGTTTTCAATGAATCCTTTATGAGCCTCGTCCTTCCTTTGAACTCCACGAAGTATCTATCTCTCTTGAGCTTATACTTCTCTTCAAACTAAAGATTTCTAAGGTATTATGACATGCACTTCTTGCAGCTTCTCGATAATCTCTAATTATCTGAACTTCTCAGTTATGCGCACTCCTTGTGACAGTAACTCTTCAACCACTCATTGGGTTGGAAAATTCTAAGACTTCAACTGGCCTTCGCACTCCTTACACGACTCTGTGCTATACTCACACTTTTTCTTGTATAAGAACAACGGTATCTCTCCTGAGCATTTCTGAGATAAAAATCATAACTTGTCAACACACTCCTTGCGTACCTTCACTGCACTCCTTACAGGAATTCTCAGGATGAGAAACAATTGAAACTCATACTCTTCTTCTCACGAGCTTCATACATTCAACATGAAATCATACATACACACAGAACATTAAAACAAATGCATAACAAAGCATATAACAAAACTATAAACATACCATTCAATAGATGTAAACATAATTCATAAACGCCATGCATTTGGATCAAATCTTTCTTATATTAATCCAAGTGAATATGTACATGGGTTCAATAGCAACCGCCATCTACTTATACAATCTTCTACAACCTATCTTCTGCTCTATTCTCCTATTCTCTTTCTCTTCAGCTCTTACAATTACAATGAGAATAATTTTACCATACAATACATATGAGGGAGATTTCTATAGTTTTCCCTCCTACAACTCTAACTATCTAATCAAATTAAAAGCTCTACAACTACTTTACATTGATTACATTAATTTCCTCCAATCAACATATGAGAGCAACCGCTCATGATCCGCGTTACAATATCCAAACCATAAAAGAAAAAATATCTTCCCAAATATTACATTAATGTTTTATCTTTTCAAATTCAAAATGTTCTCAAAATGTGCGTTGGTGCATTTCCATTTGTCCCCCGCTTTTGTGCTTTCTTTGCTGGATTGCTTACGATGCTCCTGCATCATACTCCCCTGGCTGTAAAAATTCATGGACTCCTATTCATGATCTCCTACACTGTCTATCCATGTTCCTGGATATTTGTTTCATTTTCCCAAATAGCATCCTCAATCGGGTGTCCTTTCCACTTTGTCAAATATTCAAAATATGTCTTCCTACGGGTCTTCTTGCTAACTCTCTAATCAATGATATTTTCCATCTGTGGATTTTTAGCTACAGGCATCTGTTTGACCCACTAAACTTCCTGTTGAATCTGTTTCCCATCTGCTTTATCTTCTCTGTAAGAATACAGGTCTGTTATGTTGAATATGGGTGATATGCCCACACCATCTGGAAATTCTATCTCATAAGAATTTGCCTCAAATTTCTTCAAAATCTTACACGGCCTTATCTTTTTCATCTTCAACTTATTATATGTTCCCCTTGGGAACCTTTATTTTCTCAGATGTGCTAAAAATAAATCTCCCACTTCAAATTGAAGCTCTCTTCTATGTTGATCTACTCTGCGCTTATATTCCTGGTTGGAATTCTACAATTTCTCTTTCATCTTACTGTGGAGCTCTTGCATCTCTGCTACAAAATCTTCTGCTCTAGCACTTCTGAACTCATTCTTCTCTAAGTTCCTCAACTCAAATACTCCTCTTGGATGCATTTCATACATTATCTGGAATGGGATCTATCTTGTGCTCCTGTTTGGTGAATCTTTATATGCAAATTCTGCTTGTGGAAGAATCTGATCCCACTGACTATTATGTTCAACTACTAAACTCCTCAACAAATCTCCCAAACTTCAACTTACTACCTTAGTCTATCCATCCGTCTGAGGGTGATATGCTAAGATAAAAGATAATTATGTCCCAAAATTCTTCCATAGTGTCCTCTAGAAATGAACAACAAATTTGGTATCTATGTCTCACAATACTCTTAGGTAAACCATGAAGTTGAACAACTTCTTTGAAAAATAGATTTGTAATGTGAGTTGCATCACTGGTTTTTTGACATCGAATGAAATGTGCCATTTTGGAAAATCTGTCGACTACCAAGAATATGGAATCACAACTTCTTTGTTTCCTCGACAGTCCTAACACAAAATCCATGCTTACCGCATCCCATGGCCTCTCTGGTACTGGAAATGGTTGATATAATCATGTATTATGTATTTTCCCCTTTGCGTGCTGGCAGATTCTACATGTGTTCACAAATTTCTTGACATCTGTCCTCATCCCTGGCCAATAATATAAAATTTTCAGTTGCGCAAATGTTTTGTCATGGCCGAAATGTCCATCCAATCCTCCACTATGTTTTTCCTTTAAAAGGTTTTCCATCATAGAACTCTTCGGGATACACAACTTATTTCCTTTGAATAATAATCCATCCTGAATTAAATATTCAATCCATTGGCTTCTGTTTCTCAGAACAGTATTTTCACATGATTCATAATCATCCCTAAAATCTGAATCATCTTTGTACATATCCTTAAGGCTATCAAAACCTAAGGTCTTCACATGAAACTCCTGTAGAATCAAATATTTCCTACTCAATGCATCAACAACCTTGTTAGCAGCTCTAGAAATGTGCTTTATAACAAAAGTAAAGTTCTGCATAAATTCAACCGTTTTTTCATGTTTCTGGTTTAGTTTCTCCTGTCTGGTTACGAATTGTAAAGAATGGTTGTTGCTATACAAAATGAAATCTTTCAAAACCAAGTAGTGCCTCCATTTCATTAGTGCCTGTATGACTGCATAAAACTCCTTGTCATACATGGAATATTTCATTTTGGCATCATTCAACTTCTCACTGAAGTATGAAATTGGTCTATTGTCTTGACTTATGACTGCTCCAACCATGAATCCACTTGCATCACATCTGACTTGAAATGTTTTACTGAAGTCTAGCAAAACCATAATTGGTTGTTCAATTATCTTTTCCTTCAACAACTTGGAAATTTTCTCTGATTCCTCTATCCAATGAAAATATTTATGTCTTTTCTTGACTATGTCCATCATTGGTGCTGGAATTCCACTAAAAATCCTGATGAACTTCTTGTAAAAACTGGCTAGTCCATGGAAGCTTTTGACTTCAAAGATATTCTTCGGTGATGGCCATTCTTTGATTGCTTTTACCTTCTCAGGATCCATCTTCAACTCATTCGAAGAGATCATGAAACCTAAATAAACAATATTTTTCTTCATGAAAGACGACTTTCTCAAATTTATCAATAATTTCTCTTGTTGTAATCTCCTCGTCACTAGATTTAGGTGTCTCAAGTGTTCTTCCTCAGTCTTACTGAAGATCAGTGTATCATCAAGATACACGATCACAAACTTTCCAATGAAATATTTCAATACTTCATTCATCAATCTCATAAAATTACTTTCCGCATTCGTCAAACCAAATGGTATTAAAAGCCATTCATACAACCCTTCATTCGTCTTGAATGTTTTCTTCCATTCGTCACCTTCCCTCATTCGAATCTGATGATATCCTCTTTTCAAATCAATCTTTAAGAAAAAATTTGCTCCACTCAAGAAATACATCAAGTCATCCATCCTCAGTAAAGGAAATCTATACCTGATGGTGATTTTTTTTATAGCCCTCGAGTCTATTCACATTCTCCATCCACCATCCTTCTTTGGACTTAATGATGTTGGCACAACGCATGGACTCAAGATTTCTCTAATCAACCCTTTTCCCATCAAATCTTGGACTTGTTTCTTAACTTCTTCATTCTCCTGTAGCATCAATCTATACACTTCTTTGTTTGGTAAACTCGCTCCTGGTATAAGGTCAATGCAATGGATTATACTTATTATGGGTGGCAATGAACAAGGTAAATCGTCCACCACTATATCCGCAAAATTCTCCAGCAGTTCCTGAATTTCCTCTGGTAGATCATCTATCGAAGTATTGGTCAAGATGATTCTAGGTTTCCTAACCACAACAAACTGCATTTCTTCACCCTTCTTGGCTTCATCCAAAAATTCCTTCCCACTCATGAGTAGTATAGTATTGCTTGTTTCTTCTTTTGCCTTCTTGTCTTCAATTGGAAGCAACTTATGTGTCCTACTATTATTCTCCAAGGTATAGGTATTCTTTCTTCCATCATGAACAACATTCTTGTCATATTGCCACGGCCTCCCCAACAAAAGATGACAAACATCTATGGGAATAACATCACATAAGATATCATCTCTATATCCCCCTATGTTAAATTCAAAAAAACACTGTTCAGTGACAGTTACCTGATTTCATTTTTGCAACAATGAAACCTTGTATGGGCTCGGATGTGCAACTGTATCCAATTCCAACTTCTCCACCATTTCTATGGATACTATATTATCTGTGCTTCCACTGTCCATTATAACCTTCCATACCCTATCCTTGGTCTTGCAAATAGTTCTAAACAAACTATTCCTCTGGACTGGATTCTCCATCTCTTTATTCGGCTTCAAGAGAATTTTCCTCATCATTAAGGATATTCCGCCTTCTGCATCTTCTCCTCAACATTTTTCCTCTACGCTTTTGAAATGTGAGCTTATCCTCCTCCATCTATTTTTCTATCAGGAAGTTCAAAAGATTTGTGTCCTATCTTTCCACAGACAAAACACTTTATTTCACCTCCTCTTCCTCTTGCTTGCGGAAAAGTGTTCTTATTGGCATATTGTCTTCCTTGTGAACTTCCTCCTCTTTCAGGGTGATTATGGAGCTTCTTTTCTTCATCCTTGGGCTTCTATACTCTGTCTTGGGAAATTTCTTTTCCTCTGCTTTGAATTCTACCTCTTCCCCTTTGACCTTGATTTGAGGCCAAATTTTCTTTTACTTTCAGAGCTATCCGATAAGCATATTCTACATTCCTAATAGTCACCATGTTCATCTCATCCTGAATGTTATATCTCAAACCATTCATATATCTGGGACCATTTCATCATCACTTTCACGATGACCAGCCCTAATGTTTATCTGGTAAAATTCTTTAGTGTAATCCTTCATTGTTATCCCTTTCTGTCTCAAATTCTTCATTCTTCGAAACAGGTTAATTTGGTAATATCTAGGTATGAATTTGGCTTTCATCTTTGCAACCATTATATCCCATCTTTTGATTCTTTGCTTTCCCTTGCAACACCTGTCAGACTACAGTTCATCCCACCATAGTGTTGCATGCCCTTTCAGTCTAGTGACAGCATGTTTTACTTTCTTATCCTCTTCAATATCCTCATAATCGAAGTATTTATCTAAATCTCTAAACCAATATAACAGCTCATCAATGTCTAAGTTGCCTTCATACATCAGGATGTCCATTTTTTCTCTGGCCCCTATTCTTGCAACATCTCTGAATAGACATTCTTCTACAACATCTTCAACTGCAAATTCTTCTTCGTCGGGTCTTTCTTCCTTCTTATTTTCGGATTCACTGACATCTCCAACATCAACTGTCAGTCTCTATGCTGTCTCCATAACATCTAATTGAGCACGGATTTCTCTCATTTTCCTTTCCACAGCTGGGTCGGCCATTGGTCTCTCTTGACGTCTTTTGGACAGCATTGTTTAAATCTATTCCACGCATAATTCAAATCACAACTTTCCTTTTGTCTCCCTTGCTTACAAAAAACAATGATTGTAATCTATGATACCACCTGACGCAACATGCTTACCTCAATAGGCTCTGTGTGACCTCTCGGTCTAAGGATCATTCTTAATATCCCCTTTGAGCCGAAATGACTCTTCGATTCTCAGCTGGAATCTTCACACTTGTAACCACAGGTCATTCTAGAGTTACGCTTGTGCGAACAAGCACAAGGCTCAAACCTCAACTCCACGTGACCAACCGATATGACCACGACCTTCACCCGAAAAGGTGTTTCGGGTTTCGCAACTTCATGATTCCTGTTGTGAGTCCCCCTGACTCCTTCAATCCCTGAAACCCTAAAGTGGGCTAATGGATCCTCAACTCCTCCCTTATGCATCGACCATATGACCTTAGTCGCTTCCTGGGGTCCACCTCCGAGTGCGTCAGAATTTCGTGACTCGGGAGTTCACGATGCAACCTCCTCTCCTTCTCCCAAAGTTTGAACTTGCAACTTCTTTGCTATAGATCGATGGTCCAAATCCTTCTACAATATGATGGCCCAGATCCTGTCAAGATTTCACGAATCCAGATTTCGTGGCTCTTGACTTCTCGTCATGACTTTCTCCACACTCCCGAATCCCGAAATGTCGAAATTCAAAGTACTAGATCAACGACTCTCATTGGTCCAGATCTAATGACAACTATTCCTCCTGATCTTGTGAGTGTTGACATACACTCAGTATTAACTCCTCCACTGATTCACTGGATCCAATGGTCCACGATGAATCAGTGGTTCTCCCTCTGAGAATTTCGACCGTCCGTTGAGTTCCTTAGCAACTCCTGGCCAAACAACTTGGCATATCTCCTCTTGAACTTGGTTTTCTGCAAATCCTCTATGAGCCTCATCCTTCCTTTGAACTCCATGAAGTCTCTATCCCTCTTGAACTTATACTTCGCTTCAAACTCAAGATTTCTAAGGGATTCTCGCACACACTTCTTGTAGCTTCTCGATAATCTCTGATTATTTGAACTTCTCAGTTCTACACACTCCTTGCAATAGTAACTCTTCAACCACTCACTGGTTTGGAAAAGTCTAAGACTTCAATCGGCCTGCACACTCCTTGCATGACTCTGTGATATACTCACACTTTTGTTGGTATAAGAACATCGGTCTCTCTACTAATCTTTTCTGAGATGCAACTGATAACTTTTCAACGCACTCCTTGCGAACCTTCACTGCACCCCTTGCAAGAATTCTCAGGACGACAAACAATTGAAACAGATACTCTTCTTCTCATGAACTTCATACATTCAACATGAAATAATACACACACACACAACATTGAAACAAATGCATAACATAGCATATAAGAAAATTATAAACATACCATTCAATAGATGTAAACAGAATTCATAAACACCATGAATTTGGATCAAATCTTTCTTATATTAATCCAAGTGCATCTGTACATGGGTTCAATAGAAACTGCTATCTTCTTATACAATCTTCTACAACCTATCTTCTGCTTTGTTCTCCTATTCTCTTTCTCTTCAACTCTTACAATTACAATGAGAATAATCTTACCATATAATACATACAAGGGAGCTTTCCAGAGTTTTTCCTCCTACAACTCTAACTATCTAATCGAATTAAAATCTCTACAACTACTTTATATTGATTACATTAATTTCCTCCAATCAACAGATGAGAGCAACCTCTCATGATCTGTGTTACAATCTCCAAACAATAAAAGAAAAAATATCTTCCCAGATATACATTAATGTTTTATCTTTTCAAATTCAAAACATTCTCAAAATGTGCGCTAGTGCATTTCTAGCTATCCCCCACTTTTTAGCTTGCTTTGCTCACTTGCTTACGATGCCCCTGCATCACTCAACCATGTACTGAATCAATGTGTTCTCTCCAAATAATATATCCAACTTGGTGTTAACCAGGTACATCAAGGATCCGATCAACTGTATATACATTGTGGGATCAACCAAATATGAACACATTGGTTGGATTGCAGAATGGTAAAGTTGAACTTGGCTAGAAAGTATTCAGGCCAGGGAATAGTAGTGCATATGAGAAATATGGGAGCACACAAGATAGTAAGGATCTGAAGAAATTCAGAGAAAACCATCTACAAAATAAATAAATAAATAAACAAATAAGTGAATTGAAATAGAAATTCACTAGAGTTCACTATGCATAGAATGAATCTAGATGCATTAGTAGGCATGCTAACAGTGAATGCTTGGTGCATATGGAAATAAACAAATAAGTGAATTGAAATAGAAATACACTAGAGTGCATGATGCATAGAATGAAGTTAGATTCATTAGTAGGCATGCTAGTAGTGAATGCTTGGTGCATATGGATGTGTATTTATGCATATGTATATTCTTGGATATGCATATGGCATGCTTGTGGACTTAGAATGGTCTATTATTGTGAAATCATGATGTTATGGAAGTTGAGTATGACTAATGATGGATTATGTACTCAGGAAAAATAATACATTATGGTTAAATATGTGGATGTTGTTGCTACTACTTATGAATTCCATATATGCGAAGACCTATGAGGTTGGTAGTAATGGTGATCAAATGCATGGAGGAGGAAGCATGTGAGCTTATAAAAATACTTGTTGACCAAGTAGAATGAAGTACGTTGATAAAAACCATGCAAGTATCCATTTGTTTTCTTCTATTATTGAAGGGAATTGAGGTAAAAATTCCCTCATTTAATTTTTTCAATATTTGAATTGATATGTCATGGTCGAAGGCCTGGAGTATGTAAATGTGGTTGAAGCTACAAAGAATTTACATAAATTAGTAGCTACATATTGTGTTCTGATTTGTTAGGAGATCATAACCAAGTCAAATTAGGAGACATAATCCTATTATAGTAATGAATATCCATAGAGCTAGTTATGTGTGAGACTATGAGATGGTTGGATATGGGAGATCTATATCACTATATGATTTCTCAATGGTATCTACTATATATCTGATGTTTGGACTGCAACCTCTTTGTTGAAACTGAACATCACTTAATAATTATATTATTGGTGTTGTGTTTGGATTGAAAAGGAAGGTATCCCAATAGTCAAGAAAGTAATAGGAAGAGTGTGGATGATGTGTTGAGGCATTGGCCAGACCTTCCAGCTCACTGTGGTGGAATGCATGACATAGTTATGTGGTACTATGTAGTCAATGCAAAGATGCATTGTGTAAATGTGGCCATGGGTATTAGAACATCAATTTTCATTTTATTTAGTAACTATTTGTTGCATTATGAAAATCATTTGGTGTTGAAAATGAATAAGGAATTATGACTGCATTATATTAATATGAATACTAGTTGAAGGTTATTGAATTGTTGTTTTCTACAATTCTAAGATCGCCTTTTGGAGTTGTTGAAAATGTTACAAGTGGTATTAAATGAATTATTGAATGCATTTTGGTGAATGCCTATATATATTATATGATATAGAAATGATTATGCTAATAGCTGAAATTATATGATTTTTTCTAACTCATGAAGTTGAAAACACTTCTTGAGTTATTAGATATTGCAACAAGAAAATTTGTAGGTTAAATTAGTTACATAATGATAAATTATGGAAAAGCTCTATCAAGGGAATGGAGTGATAAAAATGTTGACGGATAGAAGAAAGAAAATATTGGTTGATAATACATGTGTAGAGAATGTTGGGTTCATTCCAATTAATAGTTGGATTAATGGAAGTGATTGAATTGTAGTTGTAAACAATTTTGAGATCACTCTGTGAATTGTTACCATGAAAATATATATATCTTGTACATGAGATATTGACAGTTTGCTTGAATGAATGTAAATTGAGGAAATTGCAGGAAGAATAGTCTTGGATATGGCAGGGATGTAATTTATATGAAACCTGATATCTACAATTGCAAAGACAAACATTATTAGCAATAAATTCATGCCTGGAAAATTTATTTTCCTGTATAAAATAGATTTCAGAAATTGATAATTACAAATTGTTATGATATGATAACAATTGGTTTGGTTGATTGAAGGTTGATAAAATTGCATGAATAATAGTATTGGGTATGGAATTGTTGTAAGCCATAATAAATATTGATTCCTGCAGCGACAAGAGCCAAATGAATTATGAGAAGGAAGCTCATGCTTGGAAATTTTGTTTCCTGTATAAAACAGATTTGACATTTATGGTTGAAAATAGTTATAATGATATCTCATGATGATTCTATGTTATGTTTATAATACATATGAGATGTTGTATATGGAAGATAGAATCTCAATAAAAATATCAGTAGAAGAAAACCGAGATCAATGATGAAGGCATGGAGTGAAAAAAATTCTAGTGGACTTGTTCAACTAGAGTTCTTGGAGCCGCAACTATGAAACATTCATGGTTGAGTGCACTGGAGAGAAATGGAACAACTTGATGAACTATATGGAAGAGAAAGGGGTTCATTTATTTGGGTTGTATAGGGATCATGGGGAATGAGAGCTTGATGGTTGGAGCTGCTACTAGAAATATAAATTGTAAAATATTTGTGCATGTTTTGGACCAAAGTGCCTATGTATGGATGCTTCTTCCTAGGATGGAGTGTCAATGTATAGAAGGGTTGGTTGGAATGCCTATGCAGAGTAAAGGCCAAAGTTCCTAGAATTGTAAGAACATTAGTATGGTGTTGTTCATTGTGCATCGTGCCAAAATAAGGGGAGGGGGATGTAACACCCCATTTTTTTATCCCTATCAACTAGAATGTATTATGTAAATATGACTTAGGCTGGTGAATCGGAAAAGTTGGAACGGGGACAAAATGACTAGAAATGTAATAAAAGTTGGAACGGGGACAAAATGACTAGAAATGTAATATATATATATATATATATATATATAGATATATATATATAAACAAGTTATGGTAATAAATATATAAGATTGTTTTGTCTCTTCTTGAACATATTTCTTATTTTTCGAGTTTCTTGCAACCAATGATATATATATATATATATATATATATATATATATATATATATATATATATATATACCACACAGAAGAACAAGGAAAAAAATGAGATAGGGGCTATGATTCCACTAGAGAGGGGCCATAACAAATTTTTATTATATTTTATTTTTACCCATTAACTCCATTTTAATCGGAAAGTGGTTACATGAGATTCTTAGGGAGGCCATGTGAATTCCCTTGATTTCATGTAATTATAAACACCTCTTGGGTTGTTTGGGGGATATTCCTTTCATTATTTCATTTTTGGGGGTTCACTTGCTCTTCCCCATTCACTCTTACACTCTTCTCACTCTTTCATTATTGGTTCCTCATTCTTTCTAATTCATGTTCCTCTTGTTTGGAGCATGGAAACAAATGGTTGGAATAGGAGAGTCATTGTTAGACGGCTATAATAACAACCGATCATTCTATGTGGGAATGGATGCCTATGGGAAACAGATTGATGGTTATGAATGAACCTGTCCACAACTAAGATTCCTTGGAGTTTTCATCATGGAGATTTCTTGACCAACAACATTGGAGCCCTGAGAGGAATGGAACAACCTTAGGGACTTCATGGCAAAGAAGCAACGCCTCTAACAGTTACCATCCTAAAGAGAACTCCACAGAAGTTCATTTCCTGGGGTAATTGTTTTACCCCATTTTAAAAAAATGAAGCACCGGAGCAGCACCTCCTTTTAGGTGGTTTTTTTGATATTTTAAATTTTCTCGACATAATGTTTCCACTTTATTTTAAATGCTTTTTTATCTATTTTCAAATTGTTCAATTTGTTTTCTAATAATGATTTTTCATCTATTTTCTATTTTCTATTTTTTTGGTTAAATGGTGTTTTAATCATGTTTCCATGTTTCATCCAATGTTAAAAATGTTGTACACCTTTTATTTTATAAATTAAGATTTTCATATAATTATGTGTCCCATCAATTTATGGTTTAATACTTTTTAAATATAGTGGAAAATATCATTTTTAACACAATTTTACATTTATTTCAATACATAGAAAATAATTATTACAATAACATTATTTTTTAATATTTAGTAAAATACAATTTTTTTTATATATTAAAAACTAAAAAACTAAGAAAAAAATTAAGAAAAATTAGAAAAAAAAAAAAAATGCTAGTAAAAAACAAATTTATGGTCCAAAAGCACTTTAAAAATATTAAAAAACAAAAGCAAATAGTTAAAAATATGTATAAAACACCAAATTAATAAACCTTAAAATAGAATATTTAATAAATAAATTAAAAATAGGGAAAATAAAAATATTTCAAAAACTTTAAAATTACAACTAAATAATAAAATTTTTAAAATAAAATAAAAATAAAAACTAAAATATAACCTTTTGATTTTTTTTTAACCATCATGTCCAAGACACAATAATAATAACACACACACACACACACACACACACACATGGTTAAATATATATAAAGTGCTTCTGAGATGTTAAGTATCTTCTATTCCCATGCGCGGGCCAAGCCCAGGTCTCGTGGTCACCATGAGACCTAGACCTGGACCTCACAATCTCTTCTAGGGACTCCACGTGACAACCCGGCGCAGGGTTGGTTGTTCATCGGTTATATGTCTATTATCACTTCAACCCTCAAGACCTGTTAGGGCCCAGGTTCTGCAGACTACAGACCTAGGTCTAATTAATATTGTAATGGTGACAATGTCTGACATTGCCTCACCCTCTTTATATATATATATATATATATATATATCTATATATATGAAGTGTTTAATTTTTATTTTTATTTTTAATGAAAAATTTCCTTTATTTTTTTCTTAATTTTTTGTTTTAGCTTAGGTAGTTTTAGTTTTTTTACATTTTTTTGCATTTTTTGTTTCTTCAAGTTTCAATGGATATTTAATAATTGTTTTCCTTTAATATAATAATAATAATAATAATACACAATAATAATAATAATAATAATAATAATAATAATAATAACAATAATCTATTTTAAGGTCAAGGCAAAGCCAAGACAATCTACCATAAAAGAGACCCTTGTTTGTGGGACAAGGAACCCCTCCTACCAACGCATTTGATCGGGTAAAGTCCAATTTTAAGGTATACATACCCTACCCCCCTCTGGATTTGAACCTGTGACCTCTTAAGAGGAAACACATGTTCTTAACCATTAGGCCAACTCAGGCTATATATATATATATATATATATATATATATTATTTCATTTTTGGAAATTTTTATTTTTTTATTGTTTAATTTTTATTTTTTTCCACATTGATTTTAATGGTTTTTTTTTCAAAATTGGGTTTTGAATATATACATTTGTAAATGTTTTTTTTTAATGGAATTATGTATTATCTTGTGTTTGGAGTGATAAACTAAGATTTAAAAAGTAAGCATTTAAGGGTTGATTTTTTTATTTTGTTTATAGTAGTGATGATGTCTTTTATCCCTTTAAACAAATGTGTCATTTTAATACCCCAATTTCAAAATGGGTGCTACCAACATTAATACTTTTCAATTTGATGGTTGATTTTGAGGTTTTGGTTTTAATGGTACTAACTGCTAAAAATACCATTTCAAATTATCTAAAATTTTAATGCTTTGAAAACAAAAAATTCAGAAACATCTTATTTTTTTTAGGTGTTGATTTTAAGGTTTTTCTGAGCTATTGTCTCAATTTTGAAGGCCATGTTTGAAAAATGTTGTAATTTTGACCCCATTTAAAAAAACGGTGCTACCAGTAGCACCACTTTTTGATTCGGGGGTTCATTTTGATGTTTTTTATGAACAAATATGGATTTTTTGGGCCATATTTCTCATTTTGAGGTCATAGTTCTCATTAAGTCGGTAATTTTGTTTTCTTTGGGTTATGCCAGATGAAGGGGAAAGAGAGAAGTAAATTAGGATTTTTGTGTGGCTGGGAAAACCTGAGAGCTTATTGGCCAACTTCTGTGTGTTTTAGATTTGGCCTAGGACTTGTCCTTGTGGATTCATAACCATGGCTCGGGGGTAACCTGTTGTTGAGAATTGGAACAACATTGTCTATGGTTGGGAGGAACGTCCTTGGTTTGCAGCCAGTTGGTGAATGTTTACTTGAAAGGATAAGTGTTCTCTATGTTTTATTTATAATGAATATTTTGATGTGTATATTTATCTTGGCACGTTGTTCCTTTACTTTATGTTGTAGCATGAATCTTTATTTTTTCATGTGTGGTTATTTCATTCTTTCATGCTTGAAATTATTACCAGAATTTGATATCAGTTAAAGAAGTGCATTTTTTAGGTAGCGTGCCCGGCCTATGCGTGTCTTGGTACGTTACAAGAACTCATGATGTCATATCCCAGGGAAAAATTTCAAATTTCATCCTTGGAAATAGGGAAATTTTGTATGTTATTCCTTGAGATGTTCCAAAATGTTATTGGAATGATGTCAAGGCACCGCAAGAGCTAAAATTCAGACTGATATTTAAATCCATATCTTCAATAAAGAATTGTTGTGGAATATTTCTTGGGTCTCTCTCTCTCTCTCTCTCTCTCAAACAATATCAACTCAGATGATTTAAACTCTCAACCTTAAGAGGTTTGTTTCGATGAGTGTTTTAGACATTTAAAATTTGAGTGGGAATGAGTGGGTGAATTTGAAGAGAGAGAATTAAACACACAAGGCAATACTGAGAATGAATTTTTTAGTTTATTAAAAGGGGAAAAACGTGTTGAGCAATTAAGAATTCAACAATTTTAATAAATGTATACAGATCTATGAAAATATGTTTCAAAATAGTTTTGAATATTCATTCATTTAAATACGAGGTACCCTCTGCATATAATTTAAATTCATAAAGAAATGACAAGAAATGGTCATTATCAAGATGAAATCACTTCTATGCTAGGAAAAAACATCATACGGTCCCACAGAATATGGTGCTTAATCTTTTTCTTGAGATTTTATTTATCAGATCTTATACAAGTAGCCAAAATGGAAGAGGTGGCTTTATGAGAATACAAATACAATGGAAGAAGAAGAAGCTATATTTAAAGACTAAAACATAACACAGGGAATGAATCTCTTAAGGCTTACTTCCTTCACCATCTATCTATTCTTGAGGTCTATTTGATCAAACAACTTTGAGTATAAGACACTCTTTAATTCCCCAAAGTGTCGACCGTAAAAATGAGCTCCTTATCCCATTTTTATAGATTTCTTAATTATGAGAAAACCACTCATTTGGCTCAATATTGATTCTTGATTTTAATACATATTTTCAGTTCTTGATACCACCTCTAGTTTTCTAAATGATTTCTACTAGGTAAAAATCATTTTTACCACCAAAGTGAAAATCCGCTAAAGTGTTTTGAGGAGAGATTATGTCACCCAATTGAGCTTAAGTTTGGATTCTTCTAAGTGGCTCATTAAAGTGGGACTACTGCACTAGATGCATTATACCTTTGAACAATTGAGGTCCTCATATCGCTAGAATAATTCTTAGTCATTTCCTCTCAGTCATCACCAATAAATGATTTAGAGCACTATTGACTATCCTTTTGAGTCCTTTGTCTCAATATCTGATCAGGTGATAGTGATATATTGCCACTGCACCTTAGAATGGACTGTAGGATGTCCTACTACACTTATGTTTGAGTTAGTGTGACGAAAGAGAGACCTTTCCCTCCTTTGCAATGACAAAAGAAACTCCTCACACATATGTAGCCATGATGGATGATTGGTCTCTCCCGAGGGGAGAAACGTCCCAGGAAGGTAATATTTTGTGACACCTGGAATCAAAGAACGTCACTTTCAGAATCTTAAATTCTCTCAAATCATTTTATTCCTTCTCATGGGGCTTCCTCTTATAAGGCTTTTCCAGGTATTTAGGGAGGTTGTTAGTGGGGAAAATGATTTCTTACACCCAACTATGGTACATTGAAACCTGGAGATTTCTTGAGTGTGCATGTGTGGACAATGTTTCCCATCCATCTGTGGTTGCACCTGAAAATATGATAATTAGAGACGGTCTCCATATATAAGGTCACATTTCTTTTTATGGGGTTTTCTAATCTCTTAGTTTATTTGGCGTGGAGGATTCATCTCATAATCCACAAACTACAAAAAATTGCCTTTAATGAGATTTAGGGCTTTTGAAAAGTCTACATAGGAGTAAAATTTTAACTGACATCATCGTTGGTGTTAGCATTGTCCCATGGACATCAGGAAACCTTGTAATGGTCCATGTTAGAAACTATGTGACAGGGGATCAGGTTACATGCCGTGCGGTGTTATAGCACAAAATTCCACACCTGTGCATTTGTGCCATGGCCGAACCCTTTCCCAAGGCATGCTAGAAATTTTCCCAACTTTTCTCATCAAAATAATATAAAAAAAATGTATTTCACATATCCATGGTATCCTTTAATGCAAAGCACAGACATCCATGACTTCCTAGTGTTAAACCTGCAGATGCCCCCCCCCCCAAAAATGGAAAAAATAAAATATTTCCAAGTTTGTTGGCGGGTTTTTTGGTTGGGATTGTTTCCCATTGTCTCAATTCTCGTACAAAATGGATTCCAACTCCCCCAACCTCTTGAGGAAGATATAAAAGCACCATTGAGGGCTAAGAGGAGGACAAGTCTTTTGGTGCAAGGTTATGCTATTGATATCTCACAAGCCTCCCTATCCCTATTATCCTCTAAGTAACATTCCCAAATATGGAAACTCCTTTTCCATTGCCTCTTTCCTATTTATATATTCATAAGGTGTCTCGTTATCCCTATTTGGGATATCCAAGGAAGAGTATTGTGGGTGAGTTGATGCTTGAAGTATTTATGGAATTACCCTAGCATTTGGCTCTAAAGAAGTGTCGAAAGAGAGTTAGGTTGCAATTAACCTCTTTATTTGTTGTTAATAGAAAATATTATTTTCCTTCCAAATTGTGTATTCAATGAAACATTATGTGTCTTTTCTTATCATATTTGCTTTGAATATATTACATGACATGTATACTATTTTATCTTATAACTACCTTGTAGCAATGCTTGTCTTTGTTCCATTTTGTAGGTTAGTTTTGGTATAGGATCGGGGGCTCTTTGAGAAGTAGGAGTGGGGATCGACATGAAACAGGAGACTTAAGGTACACTCTTTCTGCTTTTTTCCTTCCCTAATTTCTCCTAGAAAAAGTAGTTATTCTTTCAAGTTTTGTCTACTTGTCTGTCATGGAAGATTTCAGTCCTCTGAGTATAGTCTTACTCTATCATGATTTGACCCAAATTCACGGGTGAAATATCATGTCAACATAATTGGCGACTCCATTGGGTACTCTCCTAGTTTGGGTTGGGTTTTTTAGGGCACCTTGCATGTTTCTTTCCTTGTTGTTTTTTCTATATTTTCTGAGTTTTTTGATAGAGTTTTTGGCCTCTCAGGAATTGTTTTCAAGTCCTGAAGCCCTCTTTCTTGGAGTGTCTTTTTATTTTTTTGAACTTTCCTAGCCATCTGCGTGTTTTTTTTCTACAACTCACATACATACACGAGTTACTCTTCTACAACCTGCGGATATCCATGTGTTGCACTACACACAGTTGCAGACCTTTGTTAAAGTGGATTTTGTTTTTAAATTATCTTTTTATTTATGGGTTTAGTTCTTGGTTTGGTCAGTTACCTGGGCTGTCCCAAGTCACTTTCTAGATTTTCTCTATTGAAATATGAAAGTTTATCATATAGAAAAATAAAAAGACATTACTCTTTGTTTCCCATCATTCTTACGGGGGGGGGCATGAATCGTGTATCATGCACTTTATTTTAGAATATATTTTAGTTTTTCTTTGATAGAAATAAAACAAGAAAAAAAAACCTACTTTTTTTGCTAGTTAGGTCTCTTTCTTTCTTTTCCTTGTTTTTCATTTTTATTTGAAAAAGAAAAAGATATTATCTTATTTTTTTATTTTCTTCTCATTTGGAAAGAATTTCAAAAGAAAAGTAAGAAAGAAAATCCTTTTGTTTTCCTCTTTTGCATTTTGCATTAGAAAAGAAAAAAATGCATTTCAAGGTTTGAAGGATTGTTCATGCATTTTCTTTGCGAAAATATTTTTCATTTGAATAATTAGTGTAAAGTTTTATTTTCCAGTGTTCTTATAAGTTTTATTTTTGTAAGAGTCTCTAACAAAATAAATTTCACCTCCATACCCCTTGAGTAAAAAAAAAACACTGAAATGAACGCTAAGGTTAAAATGTACTAGACTTTGTTTCTAGGAGTCACAAACAAGTTCGGGGTTAGGGCCTTAGATCAGGATTGGAGAGATAACTATCCAAGGCCATTGAACAAACATAGGAGTATGAGCTAGGGAGAGTCTCAAATACAACTCTCATATAAGTATATCCAGGAGCCTCCTCTAACACAGGAGCTAAAGATGAGGTCGCGTGAAAGAGATCTGAGGATATTGCCCCACCAAATCTTGACTAAGAATAGTGGATAGATCATATATTGGGGGTTTTTCTAGTTCCTTTACCTCTGTTAGAGGCAATGATTTTGAAGCTTCAAAATTTGTTACCCTGCCCATATGTTCTATTTTTATAACTGACTATACCCCTCAGACACTGACTGGGAGATGGTAACCTTAGTGGATTTTCCTATGGCTCTCAGAGGTGACTATGAGGGATTACCGTGGTACCTGGGGTAGATTTTGTATCACACTTTTCAATACTGTTGAAGGGTTCCCCATGAAGCATGAGTGCTTTCACTGGATAAGGATGGTTAGTTGAGGTTGAGATAACTTCTTCTCACCCCTTTGTTTGTTGGTCCATTGGACTTAATCAACCTGTTCCTTCATCTGGAAGGTCCCTTTCCACTTTTTCATTGCCTTGGACTCAGGACCTCATCCACCTAGGCTGGAGTTTTGGATAAGTTGTTTTCTTGTGATGTTTCTCTTAGGAATTTTTAGTGGAGTGTTTATTTGTTTATTTGGCCTTAGGACGTGTCAGCATCGCCGCTTTTGGATCATTGATTCAGGGTGGTTGACCAACCACTTCGTTGGTCGGGAAGGACCCCTAGTATTTCTCTCAAAAGCGTGGAGCCACATCTTAGAAGGAATGCGTTGTTATAGAAATGGTTCACCAAAGTTAGCGCGTGAGACTTTTATGGACATGAAAAATCCCACAAGGGACGAACCTATGCACAAGAATGATATGACCAAATTTATTGAGGGTACTAACCAAGGAACCCCTGCCCAAGGAGATTCTTTTGTTTTTTCATTCTTTGTAAATGTTGGTTCCCACTTGATGGCCACTTTGAACATTCCTAGGTTGAATGTAGGACTACAAGTTTGGTTGTGTACAACTCTGAATGTCCTAAATTCGCTTGATGCTTCTCATATAAGAATTTTGTGTTAGGGGCAACGTACAGACGTTGATCCTTCACCTTATGCATATGTGAAATTTACTCTTTCTCATTCTCCCGCATATAGTAAAAGTATTGCTACTAGTAACCAGAAGTATAAAGGGAATAGTAAGACGAAGAGTAAGAAAAATAAGTTATCAACCTATGCTAGTCATGTTAGATATCTGTCACTATCCTATGCAATTCATGCTAGGGGAAAGAAACCATCCTATGCTAGTCATGCTGGAAGAACAAGACCAACCACCATGAGTCATATTGGAAGCAAGTCACCAACATTTGCTAGTTATGTTGGATATTCATCAAAAACCTCTACAAGTCATGTTGAAGATGAGCAGCCAACCTCTACTAATCAAGATGGGGGCACGAGTCTAGTCATTGCTAGTCATACTAGAAAAAAATCACCCACCTTTGCAAGTCATGTTAGAGATCAAACACTAAACTTTGTGAGTCATGTTAGAGATAGGCCAACAACCTCTATGATTCATGTTGGAGTCCTATCACTAGCGTCTTCTAGTCATGTTGGGGGCACACAACCATCCTCTGCGAGTCATGTTGGGAGTAACATTCTAGTCAGTCCTAGTCATACTAGCATCAAATCACCGACCTCTGTGAGTCATGTTGGAGTCTTTTCACCTACCACTACTAGTCATGTTGGAGATGTGAAACTAGCCTCTGCTAGTCATGTTGGGGGAACCCACCAACCATTGTAAGTAATTTTGGGGGCACTAATATGGCTGAGAATCCTAGATGTACATGATGTAATCCCAAGTTCCCTTGTAATATTTGAAAAGGAGATCACCTTACTCATTTTTTCCCTTCTATGTTTTTGGCACAATAAGTGCGGTCCTTATATGACGACCCTTGTAGTTCTGAGTCATATTCGACTTCCCAGATTTCTATTCAATCATTGGTTGATGAAGAGGTCATTACAATGCAATATTCGGTCGAAACCACTATTTTTTTGGAGGGTGATGTGTCTCTTGACCACGTTGTCTCACATCTTATTCAACCAGAGGTTGAAGAAGTGGTCGCGTTGATTCAATATTCAGCCGATCCCACTCTTCTTTTGGAGAGTGAAAATTCTAAGGAAGTGGTCTCACCGATGCAATATTTGTCTAATCCCACTCCTCTTTCATGGAGTGATGGGTCTTTTGACCTTGTCCTTAGAATTTCCATTTCGGTACCTTTTGAACAAGGGGAAATTATACTCTCTTTGAGTATACTCCATCCAAGTCCTAGGATTGTTTTCTTTGATTGGAATGATCTTGTAGAGCCTCATATTCCTTATTCTATACCCTTATCGATAATGGTTGGAATTAATAAATTAGGCATTTTCCAAACTATTGTAGATGAAGGATCCTATGCAAGTCTTTTATCATCCTTAGATTGCAAAGATTTGGGTTCTCCCAAGCTTGTGTTAGTTGCCAGTGAGTTGTTGGATTTCGACAAAAGACCTAGTGAATTTCTAGGGATTCTTCTTCTGTTTCCTATCATGTAAGGTGGGAAGAATTTTCATGTCGATATATTAGTGGTTCCAGGCCCTTTAGAATTTAATTTTCTTCTTGGACATGATTATGTGTATGTGATGAATGTTGTGGTGTCTACACTCTTTTGTGTGATGCCTTTCCCTCACAATGGAAGCATTGTCACTATTGATCATCTTTCATTTGATAATCACCATCCTTGTTTTGATTTACCTCAGGATTCCCCTTTGTGTGCTCCTAGTGTTCGAGTAGACTCTTCCCTACCCCAGGTGAATTATGTGGCATCTTATCCTTGATGTTCAATTTCTCCTTATAAGGATCCCTTACAGTTATGTTTTCCTTCTCGAGACAAGATTTCGACAATTGGTCAAGTGTTTTATCTGATGGGGGAATGGGAGCTTGTCCTTCCCACTATTGGTTTGAGTAATCTAGTGTTTCCTATTGAGTATGATATTTTTGTTTGTAATACCTCGAACCCTAGTATTTGCTGGCTATCGAGCCCCGGTTTCATGGATTTTGAGTTTCCTTCAGATGAGGCCATATTTGAAGATATGATTATGGATCTTCAATCTCCTCCTGAACTAGAAGGTTTACTGGTTGGTTACCAATGAAACCCTTGGCCTGAGCCTAGAAATGGGCTTTACCCAAAGAACTATTATGCATAAGCCACAAGGTTGTGCGATCCTCTGTACATATTGTATTTTTATGGTTTCTTTGGTACCTTTTTGTTCCATGTCGATCCATTATAACATGTAATCATATTGAAACTCGCATATAGGTTAGATTTTCCCCTCCATTCTTTTTTTCATTATCTATTTCCTGTTTAATTTTTCCTTAGGATAGACCCCATTGAATTGTGACACATAACATTATTTGTTGTTTAGAACTATTGTAATTCATGTGGTAGAGCCTACCTTCCATGGGTATCCTAGTTTAGAATCCCTTTGTATTATGGCATCTATGTTGCAAATTTTCTTAGGCTTGGGAGTCCTTTTTAGTCCTGCCATGAAATTTCATTTGAACTTCATTCTTCTTACTAAATGTTCTTATGGATATTACCTATAGGTCTCCCTCTATTATGGATTCTTAGTTAAGGTCTTTGTAGACTCCTTAAAATTGAAAATATTGCCAAGTGACCTTTTTTCTTTCACTCTCATTAAATGGATATGAAAGAACGTTTGTTTGACACAAGTTTACCCCTTTTCCAAATTGAATATATTAATTACAATAATGGTATACTCTATTCTACTGACTAGAAGAGTTCTCCTCAATTTTGTTTTATGGTTTTCTGGCTCAGGAGACTAAATTTACGAAAAAAGACACTAGAGTTTCATTTAAGCTCTTTTCAGACTCCTTAAATATGAAAATATGGCTGAGTGAGATTCTTTGTTTCACAATTGTAAGATGGATTTGAAAGGACATCTTTTTTAGATAAGTTTAACCCTTTCCCCGACCAAACAAACTATTTATGAAAAAGGAATACTCTGGTCCAATATTGGACAAAAGAGTTATCCTCGGTATTATTTTACTCTTTTTCATACCTTGGAGACTAAACTTATGAAAAAGAACACCATGGTATGTTTACCTCCCAAAGTTTAGTTGTAGTTGCATTGAATAATTGACAACTCGTGATTTTAGGCCTAATGTATACTTCAACATGTTGTTGTTGAACCAATTGCTTATGCATTCCTATCAATTCCCAACCTTGCAATTTATGCCTTTGCAACTTGACACCTTAACCTTGGAGAAAACATTCCCTGAGTGTCCTGATCCTACACATGCTTTCTTTGCATTGAACATAGCCATGTTCCTTGTGTTCTGGAACTAGTTTGCTTGCTATCGACACTCGTTTCCTCCATTGTACTATAACACTCTTTTATTCCTTATTAGGTTTTAATAATATGAAAAAGATAAAAAAATAAAAGATACAAAAAGAAGGGGGAAATCATTTATCTCTTTTATTGGCAACGGTCTTGTCACCCTTGAACAAAGAACAATCTTTAGTCACTATCTCATCATTTTGGGACTAGTATGGATTTAGGAAACTTTTTTCTCATTTTGAGTTTTATCTCCCCCGGTTGGTTATTCTTCCAGCCATATGGAGCATTTTTTGATGCCTCTTATATCACAAACGTATCTTAGTTCATAGTCCATGCTTCCTAAGTCACATAATGTGTCATTCTTTCGTTCAAGGGAAAGTTTCATCCAAATTTGACCATTCTATAGTTAGTCTTTGACATTGCAATTCATCCTTCCCAAGTCAATCTCATTATCACAAGTATTTGTCTCTTCATCCAATTTATTCCAAAATTTTTACCTTCTACCACCCCTCGTGTTGGATGATGGAGGATGCCTTAATGCCTTCCTTCCAACAGATCTCTTCCTATCGACTTCAACACATCTTTATCTGGGATAGGGATCTATAGTCATGTTTGGTACCTTGTGTCTTTTAGTCATTAGTGGCAGTTTCCCTCACTATTGACAATGGGAATACATCAATGTCCCCTACTCAATAGATTCTACCAGGTGTTCTATGCCAGCTCATTTATTCACACTTGTTAGATTGTACCCTAGTACCTTAAATCCCATTATTAGCATTGGTGGGTTGTCTCATGTTTTTTAACAGTATACATCAATGATCAATAATCAAATGATGTCTCACTATGGTTGACCTCAACATATCTATTCACATAGGGTATACTTCTACCACAACAAATCATTGTGAATACTTTGGGTGAAGTATGAGCACCACATATTTTGTACTCCTTCTCGACTCATATGGTGCCACCTCATAGACATTGGTAGTTACAGAGGATCAACTTGTTCATTTCCTTAGTTCTAGATATCCTCTATTTTGTAATTTGAGACATATCTCCACTCTGTATCTATTTGTGGATATGATCTACTTTTACATGGATTCACTGTGTATTCTTCATGGCCATGCTTGCTACTTTATTTATATCACATGGATCCATTGTTTGCTATTTGTGGCCATGGAATATAAGTATATTTCAGGCCATGGATCCACAGTGTATTTTATTTGGTGACCATTATTACATCACTCCTGAGTATGGGTATGCTCGGCTTAGAAAGAGAATAATATTGCTTGATCTTTGCTGATGATTATTGTTCTTGGATTAGTTGTTCGAGAACCTTCATGGGTTACTTCAATGTATCCTCTCCTCTCAGAGTTTATAATGTATTTTGGCCATCATTTTTCCCTTCTGACCTCACACATTAGGGGCATCTATTATAGCACAAAATGCCACACCTATACATTTATTCAATGGCCTAACCCTTTCCCAAGGCTTGCTAGACATTTTCTCAATTTTCCTCATCAAAAGTATCCAAAAACAATGTATTTTTCACATATCCATGGGATCCTTTGATGCAAAGTGTGGACATCTACGAATTCATAGTGTGCAACCCAAGAATTCCCTAAAAAAATGGAAACAATAAAATATTTCCTAGTTTTTGGGAAGGTTTTCTGATTGGGATTATTTCCAAATGTCCCCATTCCCATACAAAAAATATTCCAACTCCCCCAACCTATTGAGGAAGATATAAAATCACCATTTAGGGATAAAAGGAGGACGATTCTTTTGTTTCAAGGTTATGTTGTTGATATTTGGAAAGCCTCCCTATCCCTATTATCATCTTAGTAACATTCCCCAATATGGAAACTCCTTTTCCAGTGCCTCTCTCCGATGTATATAGACATAGGGTGTATCCTTATCCATATTTGGTCTATCCAAGGAATAATATTGTGGTTGAGTTTATGCTTGAATGATTCATGTAAGAACTCAAGAATTTGTCTCTAGAGCAGTGCCAAAAACGAGTCAGGTTGTAATTAACCTCTTTATTTTGTGTTAATAGAAGATATTGTTTTCCCTCCAAACTATGTATTCAATGCAACATTGTGTGCCTTTGATTATAATATTTTCTTTGAATATAGTACATTACATGTATATTATTTGATCATATAAATGCCTCATAGAAATTCTTGTATTTGTTCCATTTTGCAGGTTGGTTCTGCAATGGATCGAGAGCTCTTCGAGAAGCTAGAGCGCGGATCGACATCAAATAGGAGATTTGGTGCACTCTTTCTCCTTTCTTCTTTCCCTAATTTCTCCTAGAAAAAGTAGTTACTCTTTCAAGTTTTGTATATCTATCAAGGAAGATTTCAGTCTTCTCAGTACAATCTCTCTCTGTCGTCATTAGACCCAAAGTCACGGGGGAAATATCCCATCAACACATGAGGCTTGAGAGATTTCTTTGTGCATTCAGTGGTACCCTTTGTCTAGGTGGAAACTAGAGATTCGTTTGAGGGAGTTTCTTGTTGGCATGCCACTCTATGTTCATCCCATTCATGTGTTTTTGGTGGAGTGATTACTCATATCCACATGGTACCATTTCAATGACCAAGTGCATTATTTTCATTGGAGGCGATGAGTGGTTTTTCTAAACCACAAAAAAAATTTCGCACCCCGCTGATGGTGGTTTCCTTTTTTATTCCCTTGTTAGGAGACACCATTCATCTAGTGTTGCATGTCCATGTGAAACTGCCATCACATTGCTCAGTATTGTTAACTTTCATGGAGGTTCAGGGTGTGATATTGGGTGTAATCCATTAAACTACCTCATTTGTAGTCGTTCAATGATTGATTCTCGTAGATTTAGTAGCACTAGGTCCTAGTGTATGGAATCATATAAAAATCCCTCTGCCAGTGATTAAGGACCTTTAGGCATTGATAGGCCCTGCTTTATATCCTGATAATAAAATCACTCTTAATTTAATCACATAGGGCCTAAAAGTTCTTACATTTCCTTCATTTTTCTCAAAATTGATCAGTCTTTTCTATTCAAAAATACATGAGATCTCACCCATTTGTCCTTAACTCGTTCAAACCTAATCTTTTGGCCTCAACAATATTCATATTGATGGTATGATTGAAAATTGTACTAAAAGTACCTAACATGGTGTAATGTCCCTAATCCGAACCCCATTTGTAATTGTACATATAGGTTGGTGAGCCATTGGTACCAATTGTAAATGTAGATGTACATATAGGATGGTAAGTCGTTGACACAAGGTCTTGGTTTTGTGCACACCTGAGTAGTGTGCAAGGATTGTTATCAAAGAAAAGGTGTGCACATTCCATAACATTGCACACACTTGAGTAAGTGTGTGAGAATTACCTAGAAGTGTGCATCGGACCCAGTCTTATATATGTGTGTATATGTATATGTATTTGAGGTCGGAGAGCCTGTGTGATTACGGGGCTGGTGATTTGGGATGAAAAGAGGCCAGTGCACCTATCCTTGTAACATGTAATGACACTCAAGTTATTAATAATATCACATCACTGCGTGTAGATAGATCATACGAAATGAGATGGGGGGATAAACTCCACCGAAAAAGGGAAAATGGGGGACTTAAATCCTAGGGAATATTTTATTAATATTTTCGAAAAGTGTAATTTATGGATAATTGTTTATCTTAAGTTCCCGATGGATGGGAACGAGTCACCATGTGGCTAAAGCTAATTCTGAAGGTGACAAGTGTCCAATTTAAGGCATGCAATATATATTGTTGTCCTTAGTATATTTTGGAGGATTCACTCATTTTTCATGAGGGATTGGACCATCTAAGGAAAGATGACCTTTACCTTATGTGAAAAGAAGAGTTTGTAAAGGGGTTTTCCATTTTGTAACAATATTATTTTCTGTCAAAGAGGTGGGCTGTCAGGCCTTTGAGCATTCTCTCTAAGTGAAATATTTTTTTCGAAGAGGTAGGTTGTCAATCCCATGGGAATTCTCTCATGGTGATAGATTTGCTGACGAAGAGGTGGGTTTTCAGGCCTGTTAGCATTCTCTCTAGGTAAGAGTTTTGATGGGAATTGTTTCTAGGTGCATTGGGAATTAGTTATAGGGATCTGAAACGTCCTACAACCTGTTTCTAAAGCCATGGAAGGGAAGTGGGGTAGTCAAGGGAATGATGAGCAAAGAAGGGGCACATTGCCTTCGGTGGGAAATGCATGTGGGGAATAAGAGATTGTAGGCTAGTTGCAACAGTGGACACATTGGACTGAAAAATTCTGTGGATTATCATACCTTATCTTGGAATTACGAATCCTTTTTCCCTGGTGGAGTCTAATCCCTAGATCAGGGATTACATGTTGCTAAAAGTGTATGGGAAACATAATATATGGTTGGGAGGAATGTCTAAGTTCTGCGTGCAATTGGTGACTTTTAATAAATGATAATTGTCCTTTATGTGCTTGTCTGATTTATTGTGTTCTTAGTTATCTATGTTTAATATTGGTTTAATTATTGTATGATGTTGTATATATGTAATTGTTGTTATTTTGTATAATGTTTCTTGCCTATGTAAGTGTAGTGTTAATATTAGTAATTGTATTCGTGCATGTGTAGTATGACAATTGTTATTTGTTATTCTTGTTAAGTTAACTCTATAATAAGGGCATGAGTTTCCATGGTGAGGTTATAATGGGTTTGCACGTAATGAAATACTTTATGCACACAAGAGGATGGATTTGCTTGTGCGCACAGGGAAGTAGTCTATGCACAAGGAGAAGATAATTTGTGTCTGATGCCCTAATGGTTGTGAGAATAGTAGTGAGCACCTATTTAGAGTGGATTGCACACATAGTAAGGTTGTGTGCTCAATATGATTGTGTGTGAAGTTGTATTGTGTTACTTCCACTATTATAAGTTGTGTTAGAAGAGGAAATTTGTGTGGTGCAACCCATCTTGTGGTCGAGCGTGTTACTTGAAGTATTTCTGCATAGAATAATGTTATAGATCAGAATCTGCACACTAGATTTTGGAGTAGCATTGGTCAGTAGTAATTTGGGTACTTTACAAATTAGTATCAGAGTGTGGTGCCCATATAGGAGGTTGGGTACATTACATATTGGTATCAAAGAATATTGGTAACGAGGATGTTACAAAATTGGTATCAGAGCATATTGATAACATGGATGTTACAAATTGGTATTAGAGATCTAGTTTCAACACTAAGACTGCATGGGCCAAGTTTCTACTTAAGGAAAAATTAAGACTGATAAGTGGTTGAATTTAGAATTACAGCACGACTATGGTGCTTCTAAAAGAAGAATTTACAAGTGTGCACGCTAAATTTTTGACATTGCAGGGTACATAACTAGAAATGTGCGGAAAACAATGAGGTGTGGGTGTGCGCACTAAAAACTTGGGGCTGCATGGAAAAACACTTGTGGTACATGCGTAATACTGATATGTGGTGTATATGTTGAATATTGACATCTCACATTGGTATGTGTTGAATATGAGTGTGTGCATGGGATTTAGAAGGAAGAAGGAAAGAGAAAAAGGGTATTTGTATGAATTCCATATTACCATGATATACTGTGCAAGACTCAGAATTGTGCAAGGGAGTATTCGATGGAAACATTTTGGAAAAAAGAGTTCAATTATTCACCTAGAAATTTTGTATTAGGGACATTAAAATAATGCAAGAAATCAGAAGAAAGGATTCTAAAAAAATGGGGCAAAGTTTTCATGTGTTTGTTGCATGAATTCACCTAACAAATATTATTCCCTACAATTTTTGCATAATTAGCAATGATTGGACCAGGATGGAATCAACAATGAAAGTAAAAATTCATGGAATATGCACAAAGAACTTACAACCATGATGATGAATTCGGGGATTAGTATGTCGATTTGGGTGTTGATGGTACAAAATCCAAGGAGGAGCACATAAAATTGGTAGAAACCATAAAGGGACTAAAATAATATGTCCAAAGCTATAAATATAGTAATTAAAGGCATATGAAATCCAAGGAGAAACAATATGACTTCAATATCAAGTTTATGAAAATCTTGGACATAATAGAAAAGAAAATGGATAAGGAGATAGAGTTAAGTAGGTCAAGAAGTCACAAGTCTCATGATGAGAGAAGAAAAACAAGAAGTGCTAATAGGAATCATCACCACACACCAAAGCATTCATTTAGGAAAGAACATAGTAGTTCAATTCCATCTCCTTTTAAAAAGCATAAGAGAAGGAATGGGGTTGACACACTATAGGGAGAAATTAATAAGATCAAGCCTCCTACCTTTGATGGTGAGCACAAGAAGGATGAAGATGCAAAGACCCAGCTATTGGTTATGAGGAAGTACTTTGAGCTACATAATTATTTTGCACGGGAAGAAGGGAGAATCACCATCTATCAATTAAAAGGAAAAGCATCAATGTGGTTGGATCAATTCATAAAAGTGAAACACATTGATAAAAATAAGGTTACGTGGAGGGAGTTCAAGATGTATTTTCAAAATAAATACTTAACCAAGAGATAATAAGTTGTGACAGTTGAATACATGGGAAAAAATGCATAAATCCAAAGCTTGAGGGAAATATCAAGCGTATGAACAAGTTGTGACAGTTGAATACATGGGAAACAATGTACCAAGGATTTATGCATCCTTGGATAACAAGCAAGCTTAGTTTTAGTTGCACATGATTAAAGTGGAAGGTAATATTAATGAACAAACCATTGCTAATTTAATTGATTCAGGAGCTAGTCATAGTTATCTAGATCCTAGGATGGTGGAAAGATTCCATGTTATAGAAATATTTTCCACACTCTATGCATCATGCTTTGGTGGCCTACCATTTTCCCCTACAGACTCAGTTTCCCCATCCTACTCATTCAAAAGTCAAAAATTCAAATTTTTGTACATATATGCAGGCTACAGTTGTACAACATGTGTATACACAGGTTTCTCCATTACATCCCATGTACATTGGGTTTTGTTCTTAAAATTAAAAATATTTCATATTTTCCATGCCAAGTCATGGGATCCATGATCCTTGGCCTTTCATATGCTAGAAATGCACTCCGGAGGAAGTTTTCCGCATGTTACATCCTTGAGTTTTCATCCCTTATTCCTTTAAGTCTTAACTCTCCTTATGTTCATCCCCCAAGATCTCCCTATTCTACGAAGGAGGAACCCAATTACTCCTAGAACTTGTGAGATTTCCTTGTGGAGGATTGATGTGGTGAATGTTAATGTTTATGCCATTATTATAGTTCTTTTCATTTCAATAGATAAGAGAAACATAAGAACAAGATCACTGAGAAATACACATTCACAAGAGACACAACATTTATCCCGGGAAACCCTCTAGGGGAAGAAAACCCAACAAAAACTTCCTTATCATAAATTGACAATACAATGTTCAAGAGATAACTCAAACCAATACAGATAGTTCTCCCCAAAAGATGCGCCACTCTTCTCCCTCTTTCC
>SNQJ01S0013882.1:145734-171711 GCA_010110895.2 Picea sitchensis
TACATCTTTCAAAGAAATCCATTTCGAGCTTGAAATACAAGAAAACAAGCAAGTTCGATTTTCAATGGTGGATATCCCATGTGCAGTTCAGATTAGCAGCTCTTAGACAATCGAAATTTAAAATTCGCACAAGGATTAATGACTAGACAGAAGCCCCATAGTCTCAAAGTCCCAAAGCAATGAGAGGCTTCCACGTCAACCGAGAGAAAGTTACTTCAGGAGATTTCCATCCAAATATCCAAAAGTCCTGAAGTCTCAAAGTAAATATGATCCATTGAAGGCTAATGACATGTTGTCCCTTGACCAAGTTTTGAGGAGCCTTGGTCATGTTTGACCTATTTTTTGGACTTCGACAGGCTTTCGAAGGTGGAGCGCAAGATGAAGCGGATATCGTGGGATCTCAACCCCTTTTAGGGCCCTTTTTGGGATTCAATATTATGTAATGGGTATGGGATGTCGGCCCATGGGTTTACCCATGCTTAGGCCTATTTTGTATGTATAAATAGATAGTTAGGTGATTTAATAAATATCCAAGGGTGCTAAGTGCTAAATGAATGGCTAAGTGCTAGAGTTGGATCTATGTGATAAAGAGTTGTAAGTGCTTTGTGCATACTGTGTGAAGCTTGCAAGGCTAGTGCAAGTAACTGTAAGAGATTGTGTGAAGGCTTGGTGCTATACCTTAGAGAGAAGAAGGAGGATCTGGCGGAGTGCGCGTAGATATCATGTCTTCTGCAGAGTAGAACTTGAATTTTATGTGCCTCTAAGAATCTTGGTCGAAGATAATAAAGAAGACAAAGAGTTGGTGGACGTAACCCCAGGGTGGGGGTGAACCATGTATATGTTGTGTTGCTCTACTTTGTGCAATGTGTTGATGTGATTATATGTTAGCTTGCTTAGTTCTTTGATATAGATGAATGGTAGATAGATATGTTCATTCTCTATGCTTAATAGTATGAATGAATACTAGATCTGGTCTATGTGGATGTGCTTTGTGCTTGAATATAGTAGATCTGGTGCTCTGTAATTATGGTTTAACTGCATTGTAAACTAAGAACTGGATATTGATGAACGTTAAATGCTAAGTTCTCTATTGAGTGTTAGAATAACAAATCTATGCCCCAGCTAAGGTTGCAGACACTTGAGTCCTACAACCACCCCTGCCTTTACCTCGGGTGAGACTTCATCTGCTTCGCAGGTGTTGCCGAAAGGGATGGTAGTTAGGGTTTTGTTAGTGTGTTGTTGTAGCATTGAACCCTGGGTATGCCCCTGTGCCAACAAATGGTTTTGTTGCCGGGACCTAAAAATGTGATTGTTGGGAACTAATGAAGAAGAAGCTTTGTGCAAAGATCCGACTTGAAATTGTGAAAGCTTTGTGTGTATATCTATCGCTCTAGTGCACAATATTCTACTTGATCTGTGAAGCTTTGTGCCAAGAAGGGTCATATTTGAAGAAAAGAGGTAAGATCTGCAAGCTATGTGCTCTGATAAAGGTAAGAATAGTGAAAAATTCTAGATCTGGAAGCTTTGTGCTCTGCTGAAGATATGATTAGAGGACATTTGTGTTTCTAAAGTATGGATCTAGGTATGTGATGGGTGTTCTATATACACTAAAAACCCTCAATTAAATTTTCAACCCAAAGTAAGTAAACTTAGAGTTGTAGCAAAATATATGCCAACGGTAGAAGGGTTGGTAGGAGTATAGTATAACTAATGAAGGTATCTACCTAAGGATAATCTACTCAAGAAAATCTTATCTAATGAGAAAACCCTACTAAGCAAGTTTAAACTAGGTAACCTAAGTACTTTTGTCCCAAGGATCGATGGATAGTTCTTTAAGAAAGCAAGTAAAACCCTATGTAAAGCAAACTAATTCAACAGTAAGCAATAAGAAACTATTTAAGCATAACAATAAGCAAATAACCAAAGCAAACTATTTTAACTTGCCAACCTACATTCAATGAGCAACTATCCTATGAAAGGAAGTAAATAAACAAGAAAGCAAAGACACCTAAATAACCTACTAAAGCAAATAGAGAAGCAAGCAAAGACACCTAACTAACCTACTAAAGAAAAAAAATGTAAGCAAAGGCACCTAACTAACCTACTAAAGAAAAAGACAAGTAAGCAAAGGAAACTAACTACTACAAGTAATCAAAGTAAAAATTCTCATTGAACAACTATCTAGACTAAGAGGTAAGTGGACTAAATTCTTAATGCAAAACTATTTCTAATGCATGAAATGAAATCTAAGAGGCAACTGGACTAAATGCTCAATGAAATGCATAAAAGGAAATCTATTCTATTGAAAGAAAGAAAGGCTACCACTAATTCTTAATCTATGACAAGCAAACTATTATCTAATCTATCAAAGCATAGTCTATCTACCCTACAACAACAAATAAGACTATTTTCTAAACTATGAAAATAAGAAACTATCTCTTCTAATCTACCAAAGCAAGAAACTATATTTAATCTATGAAAAACTCAAACATAATGTTGGTGGTTGTGTGAATGTCTTCGGTGTCAGATGATATCTTGGTGACAATTGACAGCAAAAGACAATTCCAACGGTATAAGCTCAACATTAATCTCAATGGAAAAATGAAAGGTGTGGATTAAACAATCCAAGGAGAGTTTAGCCATGACAAAGCAATGTTAGATACCCTGCACATTCATGTATAAACCATCAACAACATAACGAGATCATCATTAGATTTATATACTATGTAAGAAAAACTAGATTCAACCATTAACTAAGAAATGTAATTGCATTTTAATTCTAGGAAAGGAAATTGCGTAAAACAAAACTATGCTATGTCTATTCTAACCATTCAAACTGCAATAAAGAAATGATTAAAAACATAAATTAAACTATGATACGGAAAAGTAAATTAACAATCTACATTAACCAACAACTAATTAAATGAGATCTATATAAAACTGAGATAAACAAGCTATAATCGAAAACTAGAATTAACTCTATCCATCCATCAATCCTTGTTAAAGAAAACCCAAATAGAAACTCTGTTCTAATATAATAAAAACTCTGCTTTTAAATTTAATTCTAACAACATAAAATAAAACACAGTTTAATATCTAATTGCACATGGGGTTAGTCTATGATTTTGCAAACTCGTTCCTAATTATGGAATCAATGCATATTAATAAAAACCTTCATACTAACCTGCAAAAGAGAATTAAAACAATTAAACTATAACAACAAATTAGATAATAAAGAAATCAAAGAACAATTGATGTACATGAAATAAAAAAGGGACATCTAAGCTATGCAATGCATAAATAATACATAGAACAGTTACCAAACCGTTGGTGGGCCCCCCAACAAGTCGTGGTCACTTCTCACATGCACACCATGAGCTCAACAAAAGGAATTCACCATTAAAGCTTGAAAAACGCAGTATTACACAATTCTGGCAATTGAAAATGTAAAAACAGAGCGAAAATCGTTTTTGGCTCTAACACACGACTTCTTCTACTGCTTAACAATTATCTGACCACAAAGGTGGTATTTGTAATGTTTACATACCAAGTGGTCGACCACAGGAGGTTCGAACCACTTCTAAAATTGGCAAATTTCATTAATGGTGCCCTAACTGCCGAAACAGAGCTAGCCAATAATCACCCACCATAACAACCCAAAATCGAGTTGTCAAGAGTTCAGTAGTTGGAGGGGATAAGCATGAACAAAACCCATGTGTCTGATTTCCCCCTCACTGGATGGCAATACCATAATCGCCAAATCGCCCTCCATTTTTGTGTAGGAAGAGGTGCTGGACGGAGTGTCGGATTCAGTGCCGGAACGAGTGTCGGAATGAGTGTCAAATCAAGTGTCGGAACTAGAAACGTAGTGTGTTTTTTCCCTGTAACACCAAAAAAATGTGAATTAGCTCTTGGAAACCATAAAACATGATGAATTACACTTGATACAATCATTAAACATGAATTACACGTACCTTATGCCGATCATACCATTTTATCATAAAATGCTTCAAAAAGATCCTTTAAAATATGAAAAACACATATGTACATGTGGCAAAAGTGCATAATAACCGTCTTAAAAGTGATCATATCTTGGGCCCAACAGTATGTTTGATAAGATTTGTCCTAGCTTGAAAACTAGGACACTGATAGATGAAATAAGATTTGATATGAGTAGATATGATAAGAATAGTGAAATATATGTTATACCTATGCATAGAGAGAATTTTTGGACTAACAAATCGATGTAGGATCCTAGAAAGAATTTTTTGTAGGTTAGCTACCATGACCCTAGTGCGCAGTATAGGAAAGGTTGGGGATCATTTAAGAGAAAGAGAGGATTAACTCTTTGTTACAGTTGCAGAAAAATAGGACATCTTACTAAGGAATGACCTAGAAGAAGACCTAGTTGCCTCTGTTGCAAAGCTATGGACCATGAAGCTTTGGATCTCCCTAGAATGATTGACAAGATTGAAAGGATGAATATGAGAAAATAAGACCATGAGAAAGGTCAAGCAACTGAGATTATGGTAGAACCTCAGAAAGAATCAGAAAAAGTATTGCTACAGATGAAAGAATCCCTGAATGACCACTGACATATCATCTTATCAGATATCTTCAAAGAAAAAGAATGCATTTAAGTAAGAATAGGAGAATTCGACATTGACTTTGTTCTGGATGAGGAAATACAGGTAAATATTTTGACATAAAGAACTTGGGAAATTCTAAGAAAGCCTGCTATGATTCCTTCATTCGGAGGAATAGGATTATTCAGAGGAAAACTAATAACCTTATGTGGAATACTTACCTAGATATCTATGAGTGCTCATGGAACTGCGACGGAGGAAGAATTTGAAGTTGTTAAATTTATTGAGAACAATGCTCTATTTGCTATGTTACTAGGAAAACCTCGGATTGAAGGAGATCAGGCCAGAAGGAAAGAAGAAGAAATCTTAGAGAGAAAAAAGCAAGAGTTAAAAGATTTCATGACTGCAACGTTCCCCCGGTCACCCGCAGGCCAGGGGATGCCACTCTAGAGCAATCTCTCATGCTTTGACACCAGTTGGTAACATCCCTAGACTTAAACAAGCCGGGCCATGCTACTCTAGGGAACAATTTTGTTCCCTTACTGCGAAACATATGGTAACATAACCAGTAATCGACTGAGCTATGCCACAAAAATTTTCTCTTCAAACTGCATGCAACTTAAACATATACATACAACACTCTTGCAGAAGCTTTACATATAAACATAAACAAACAATTGCATTATGTAATATATGAATTTATACTTAAATAACAGTAACCATAGATATGCAACATATACAGGAAAATACCCATAAACATATAGGAAATTGTAATCACATATATGATAAAACATAACATAAGCACATAAATAACAATGCAGCATATCATTTTATCATACGATTGGTACTCATCTTGTAAATATTTTCACCAACTGCGTATAGACCATCCACGAACATCCCGGCCTTAGACTGCACTATTCATCACTCTCAATAGTGAGTCACCCCTGAGCTGAGACTGAACTCCACCCGATTAAAGGGTTCCTAACTAGGCTAAGGATCATGGACAACAATAAAGACTCTATCTCATGTTCTCACTCAACTAACATCCTACAGCCTCTCATTCCCCACATGCATGTCCCACCCAAGGAAGTATGCCCCTTCTCTACTCAACACTCCCTCGGTTGGCCCACTTCCCTTCCAGGGCTTCAGCAATAGGCCGGACCGTAAGTCTCAGAGAACTATAGGTATAGTTTATCACCTTCGAGAATAAATCCCCAACAATTATCTCGCTCGGAGAATTGCTCACAGGCCTGACAACCCGCTTATTCAATCCCGCTCCAAGCTAACCAAGTACACCAACCAAAAACGGCTATGGGAACATGCTCAAATATGATGAAATGGATGTCTCAAGGATAACAGAATGCATGAGTGAAAAATGGTCATGTAATCATTGACTGGATAACTGAGTGATGGAAGGAATCACCATGAAATTCATCGTGAAAGTGATGGTGAGAAGGATGGTCAAGTTGCTGGTAAGAATCCCCGTGAAAAAGTGACCAAAAGAGCTAAGTCCCCATGATATGAATGCATGTCCTCAACTTGACACTTGTCATATCGAAAGTTACTTTGGTCCACTTGTCCCCCAACTTTAGAACTTAGGATAAAATAATTATCCATACTTTATGCTTTAGGAAATATTAATATAATATTCCCTTTTTGGCTTAAGCTCTCTAGCTTAGCCCTTTCCCTTGACTTTTGGCCCTCCCTTTCCCTAACTGATGAAGTTTAGTCCCCCATCTATTTTATCGTGGTTGGTCTGCGCACAACGATGTATTTTATATTAATCATGAGACATGTTCTTTAACATCTAGGCATTCCGGCCTAATACCAAAACATAAGCATCCCAACTTATACTAACTGGCTCACTAGCCTATAACACATATCATATACACGAGGCTCGTTGTCCTCCATACTACGCGCACTTTAGTTACTACACGTGGTATCCGGGAATGTGCATACTACATCATTTTACTGTGCAGTTCATGCGCGCACTATGCCATGGGAAGTGCATTACAAAATGATGTCAAAACAACTCACCAGCTTAAGTACACTTGTATTTCATTTACAATTGGGTTTGGCTGAGGGATATTACAATTCCCTCCCCTTATTTATGCATTGTCCTCAGTGCATCATACACCCATATACAACAGAGTTTTCAAAAATCTTCAAAAAATGCGGGTATTATGTTCGCATTGCATCCTCATACTCCCAAGTAGCGTCCTCAGGACCGTACCAGGTCCATTGAACCTTTACAAGCCCTATGGATCGGTTCCGGAGCTGCTTGATCTTATAGTCCAAAATGCGCACTAGATGCACTTGAAAAGCGCCTTCCTGCTCCACCTGAATCACATTCCAATCAATAACATGATTAGCATTAGGTATATATTTCTTTAGCAATGATACATGGAAGACATTCTGAATAGACATAGATTCAAGCAACGCAATCATATAAGAAACTGGACCAATCCTCTCTAGGATATCAAATGGCCCACAAAATCTAGTTGCCAACTTGGCATAGCTTCCTAGCTTTAGGGAAAACATGATCACCCACTTTGAATTCTTTGTGGGTTTTGTTCTTATCGGCATAACTTTTCTATCTGCCTTAGGAAGCTTTTAAATTCTTCTTAATTTTTATCATTTGGTCCTCCATCTCCTTGAGCAATTCTAGCCCAACTATTGTCCTATCAGCTGGATTATCCCAACTCACTGGAGTATTGCAGTTTCTGTCATAAAGTGATTCAAATGGGCTCATCTTCAATGATGTCTGATGCCCATTGTTGTAAGCGAATTCTACCAAGTGTAGGTAGTCTTCCCATTTCGATGGTTTTTCCATCACATACATTCTCAGTATATCTTCTATCACTATGTTCACCCTCTCTGTCTATCCATCATACTCAGGATGATAAGTTGTACTAAAGTTCAGATTCGTTCTGAATCCTTTCCAGAAATCTGAGGTGAATTTTGGGTCTCTGTTAGACACAATTGTTTTAGGAATCCCGTGCAATCGTGTCACTTCCTTCATGAAAATATCAACAACATCTGTTGCCTTGTGCGTAGTTTTCAGTGGAATAAAATGGGCATCTTTTATGAGCTTTTCCACCACCACCATGATCGAATCATGTAGCTTTCTTGTTCTAGGCAATCCCGTAATAAAATCCATTATCACCACTTCCCACTTCCATTCAAGAATGGTTAAAGGTTGCAACAACCTTGTTGGGTGTCTATTCTCAGCTTTAACTTTTTGGCATTCCATACATCTAGCGATGTACTCGGCGATATCTCTCTTCATTCCTGGCCAAAAGTAATGGTTCTTGATCGCTTCCACAGTTTTCTGATATCCAGGGTGCCCTGCATAAGGAACATTATGAATTTCATGCAAAATCATACGTTTCAAGTCCTAGACATTTGGAACAAAAATTATGTTCTTGTGCAACAGTATTTCGTCTATTCCCAAATTATAATTATCCACCTTTTGTGGCATCTTACCCTGTTGTAGAATTTCTACCAATTCTCTGTATTGCAGATCTGCATTTGCAACCTCTGGATTTTTTCTTTTAATATTAGTCTGATACATGCTAATGGTTGTAGCATGTAATTCATGCACCTTCCTGCTGGGTGCATCAACCACTTTATTCTCCTTCCTCTTATATTTGGCTGATCAAATAAATATTTCAGACCATTGTGGTCTGTTCTTAGCTCAAACCTCTTTCCAATGAGGTAGTGTCTCCATTTCCTCAAGGCATGCACTATGGCTGCCAACTCCAAATCATGAGTGGCATAGTTTCTTTCATGATCCTTCAACTTCCTTGATTCATAACATATGACAAACCCATTCTGATTGAGGAATCCACCAAGTACTTCATTACATGCATCGGTGCATACGATGAAGTCTTCATCCGGGTCTACGATCCTTAATACTAGAGCACTTGTCAATAATTGTTTCAAGTGTTGGAAACTCTTCTTGCAATCCAGTGTCCACTGAAACTTCACTCCCTTTCTTTGCAAAGAAGTGATTGGGTGTGAAATATTTGAGAATCCTTCAATAAATATTATGTAGTTTCCTGCAAGACCCATGAATGATCTCACCTCTGTCACATTCTTTGGTGATGACCATTCTCTAATGGCCTCTATCTTCTCAGGATCCACTGCTATCCCATCCTTTGAAATGATATGCCCCAAATAATGAATTTGTTTTTGATAAAATGAGCACATTCTCAATTTGGCATACAACTGATGCTCCCTTAATACTTGCAACACCATCCTCAAATGATGTTCATGATATTCCACTAACTTGGAATATATAAGAATGTCATCCAAAAATATAATGACAAACTTGTCCAAATACTCTCGGAAAACACCATTCATTAAGCACACAAAAACAGCTGGTGCATTTGACAACCCAAATGGCACCACTGTGAACTCATAATGAACATACCTTTTCTTGAAGGTGGTCTTGCTGACATCTTATTCTTTAATCCTTACCTGATGGTATCTTTATCTGAGATCTATCTTTGAAAATATCTTTTCATCCTTCAATTGATCAAAGAGGTCATCAATCCTTGGCAGAGAATACTTGTTCTTAACAGTCACTTTATTCAACTGTCTGAAGTCAATGCACAACCTTAGTGTTCCATATTTCTTTCTCACAAACAAGACTGGGGCACCCCAATGTGACACGCTTGGGCATATATACCCCTTTTTCAGAAGTTCTTCAAGTTTCATTTGCAACTCCTTCAATTATGGTGTACTCATTCTATAAGGAGTCTTTGATACTGGCACTGCTCCAGGCATTAAATTTATAGAGAAATCAATGTCTCTCCTTGGGGGTAGTCCAGGTACCTCCTTGAACACATCTTCAAAATCTTCCAGGACTGCATTATCCTCCAAATTTGGCACCTTATCTCTAGGTGTCTCTACCAAATGAGCTGCAATTATTTGACACCCTTTTCTATAACATTTCTTCAGTTGCAATGCTGAAATTTCTCTAATGGTTACTACCCTGGGAGTTCCCTGTACTTTCATTAGTTTCCCTTCCTCATCCAGGGAAGCAAAGGCTTTGTTGTGACAGTATAAGAGAGTGTGATGTTGGTCCAACCAATCCATCCCAATTAGATAGTCATAGGAACCTAAAGGCAAGATGTTTAAATCTTCCTTGGTGTTCAGTCCATTCATATTTATGAGGCATGAATTAACCATCTCATTACATTTTCTTTTGGCTCCAGTAGCCAATTGCACCAACCAGGATTTCCCATGCTTCCTTCTTGGAAATTACAAACTTTCCACCATCTTAGGGTATATATAACTATGACTAGCTCCTGAATCAATTAAAACAACAATGGTTTGGTTGTTGATCATACCTTCCACTTCAATCATGTGGGACTGATACTCTACTTGCTTGTTGTCTAGGGCTACATAAATCCTTGGCACATATCTGCCGATGTCCTCCATTGTTTTAGCTTGTTGTACATTGTGAACAACCCTTCCTTTTTCACCTCTATGAGGACAATATTTGAACCTATGGTCTCCTTTACAACCCCAACATTGCATAGGTGGCTACCTTGCCCCTTGCCTCCCTGTGTCAATCGTTCTGGGTTCTTTAGGCATTTTCTCTCCTTGTGGATTATTTCTGAAGAATGGTGGCTTAGCTCCCTTCTTCCTCTGATCCATCTTGAATTTCTTATTGTCTTCCCAAGCCTTTTGGAAAGCTGACCTTTCTTTCTGTTGATCATATAGGCATTTAGCTCTCCTTATGGACTCTTCTAATGTCTTGGGATCATCATATTGTATTTTGTCACTGATGAACGATGACAATCCACTCAAATACCTTTGAATTTTGACTATCTCATCCTTGATGAAAGAGACATACTTCAGCAGTTCCAAAAACCTTCTCTCATATTCATTTATGGTCATACTTCCAAGCTTGAGTTCAAATAACTCTTTCATTTTCTTGTCATAGTATCTCTTAGTCAAGTACTTCTTCTCAAAATACTTCTTGAATTCCATCGAAGTAACAATTTTCTCTTCAATGTGTTGCACCTACACAAGTTGATCCCACCACATGGAGGCTTTTCCTTTGAGTTGATAGATATCAATTCTACCTTCTGCATGAGAAGAATAATTATGCAATTGAAAATACTTTCTCATGCCCATCAACCATGTTTCTACATCTTCATCCTTCTTGTGCTCACCATCAAATGTAGGAGGTTTGATCTTGTTCATTTCTCCTCGCAGCTCATCCACCCCAGACCTCTTATACCTTCTGATAGGGGATAGACTTGAGATGTTGCCTGATCTCTTATTGGAATGCCTTGGGGAATGATGGTGATGTATACTAACACTTTTTCTTTTATTTTCTCATCCGAAGGCTTGTGACTTCTAGATTTGCTTGAGACACTCTCCTTAACCAATTTATTTTCTATTATGTTCAAGCCCTCCAATAAATTCATGTTGAAGTCATCCTAATGCTCTTTGTCTCTCATAAGCCTTTCATTATCATCTTTATGTCTTTGGACATCCTTCTGCAAATTCTTAATGGTCTCACCCATATTCATTTTTTCATTCATTTCTTCTCCATGTCCGTTGGAGTTCGTTCCTTCAATGCCCAAATGGACATCCACCCCTATGCTCTCTTCTTGCTGACTGTAATTCCCCTGTGCTTCTTCCATTCATATGGACTCTACACTGGTATAATATGATCTAGTTGTTGTTAGTTCTGCAAAATGTGCAACCATCGAAACTTATCAGGCTAACAATTCAATAATTCATGAAAAATATGAACCATAATTATCTCTCCCAATTTCCTGGTGTTATCACCATGACAATTCTAGATAAGACCCAAGTCTTGAAAACATAGATGCATATTTCCTTCAGAGATACATCTGTTCAAGAAGGTGGTTTGCCGAAACCACTTTCGCTAAGACGCGGTATCACATGTCTCAACATGTCAAATCCACCACTCATGGAGCGGGCGACGGCTAGTGAAATCACCCTGCTTCACTCGTTCAGTACTTCGCAGCCATGTGACGTCAGTTGAATGTCGTCGTTTAATGAACTCAAAATCTAATCATTCAAAATGGATTAGCCGAGCATGGAAACTCAACGCTCTTGTATGTAATCCTCCTGCGCTTCATAATTGGAGTTCTATAACTACCAATCCTCAAGTATGAAGGTATCTACGTATCCATAACCGAAGTAATCTCCAAACTGCTCAACTTTCTTTTATCTGTAAAAGAATTTATGTATCCACAACCTGAGATACATGGACACGGCTAAATCGAGTGAGATTGGTTATTCAAGCAATATGCTAGAATTTCCTGGGAATAAGGAGGAAAGGGTCCTTGTGCACATTCTAGCGACTAAATTCCACACAGATTCAGCTATAGACTCGTGGTTGGAAGTCAGGTTGAATCCTACTATGAAGGATTTAGTCATCAACAGGCCAGCCGCTAAGAAGAAAAGGAGAAAGAAGGAAAAGAAGGAGGAATCCACGGCTGAAACGGCCGAAAGTTGGCGAGAATCAACCGGTCTGGTTAGATTCTTTAAAGGAGGAGATCGCTAAGATGAAGTGAGTCTTCAACTAATATTAATCATGTTTTAGCGAAATTTTTAATAGTTGATAGCAGAGGTAAGGAGCACCAGAGATGATAGGCTTGTTCTTAAACGACCCTTTTTACAACAGGATAACTGTTGTCATCCCACTTTTGTAATTTTGTGATTAATACGATTATATAAATACATAAACAAATTTTAGACTGTTTACTACAAAATTCTATATGGTGGTGTTATGAATCTTGTTTTCTTTTATAGTATGCTTTTCTTGTAATCTTATATTTCACTTTCATCTATCTGAATCGGAGGAATATAAAACTCAGAATTCCTTTTAATTAATGCTTTGATGCATTTGTGTGTTTCTTTTTCTTCTAATACTATGAAATTTAAACTCAAACTAATCACCTTCCAAGCGACTTCGCATGCACTAAACTTCGACCTGTACATTTATATTTATCGTGCATAGAAATATCACAAGGTAAAATGATCTTCTGCGCACCTATATCCACTATGAATTTCTTCTCCGTTGTGTCGACAACTTGCACACACTATTTTTGCGTTGTGAGCCAATATCCATTGCACGTAGTTTTGGTATCATGCACTGATACTCCACATGCATTTCGCCCTATGCATTGCACCATGTCAAAGTTCAATATGTTCCATTGCACACAATTATTTGCATGCACCATTGAATACACTATTGTGAGACAACTTATACTCATACTATGCGCGTACCAACAAAACGCCTATGTGTTAAACAATACTTGCGCACCCCGTGTGCACATTACTATGTGCGTGCTCACCGTGCAGGGCTAAATTCAATGCGTGCATCCACACATAATAATATTCCACGCGACGCCACAATTTATCGTGCACACTTGCACGCCAACGTTTTCCATGGATGCTTCGTGACTTGAATTTTGGTCACATCGAAGTTACTCTTCTGTGCATATTCTCTTCAACTAAACCCCTCTAGCCCATCCAGGCTCAATGTTGAAAATGAAGCTCTGATACCAATTTGTAACATTCCCCCAACCACCCGCAGGCTAGGGGACACCACTCTAGATAAATCTCTCATGCTCCGACACCAGTTGATAACATCCCCAGACTTAAACAGGTTGGGCCATGCTACTCTAGGGAACTCTTTTGTTCCCTTACTATGGAACATACAGTAACATACCCATTAATCAACTGAGCTATGCCACATAAATTTTATCTTCAAACTGCATGCAACTTAAACATATACATACAACACTCTTGTGGAAGATTTACATATAAACATAAACAAACAATTACATTATGTAATATACAACTTTATACTGAAATAACAGTAACCATAGATACGCAGCATATACAGGAAAATACCCATAAACATACAAGCAATTATAATCACATATATGATAAACCGTAACATAAGAACGTAAATAACAATGCAGCATATCATTTTATCATACAATTCGTACTTATCTTGGAAATATTTTCACCAACTGTGTACAGACCRTCCACAAGACTCCCATCCTTAGACTACATTGTTCATCACTCTCAAGAGTGAGTCACCCCCGAGTTGGGACTGAACTCCACCCGGGTAAAGGGTTCCTAACCAGGCTAAGGCTCATGGTTAATAGTAAATATTCTATCTCAGGTGCTCACTCAACTAACAGCCTACAACATCTCATTCCCCACATGCCTGTCCCACCCAAGGAAGTGTTCCCCTTCTCTTCTCAGCAGTCCCTCGGCTACCCCACTTTCCTTCCAGGGCTTCAGCAACAGGTCGGACTAGAAGTCTCATAGCACTGTAGTTGCAGTTTAGCACCTTCGGGAATCAATCCCCAGCAATTCTCTTGCTCAGAGAATCGCTCACGAGCCTGAAAACCTGCTTCTTCAATCCTGCTCCAAGATAACCAGGTACACCAACTGGAAAAGGCTATGGGAACATGCTCAGATATGGTGAAATGGATGTCTCAAGGATAACGGACTGCGTGAGTGAAAAATGGTCATGGAATCATTGACTGGATAACTGAGTGATGGAAGGAATCACCGTGAAACTCATCGTGAATGTGATGGTGAGAATGATGGTCAAGTTGTTGGTAAGAATCCTCCTGAAAAAGTGACCAAAAGAGATAAGTCCCCAAGATATGAATGCATGTCCTCAACTTGACACTTGTCATATCGGAAGTTACTTTGGTCCACTTGTCCCCCAACTTTAGAACTTAGGATAAAATAATTATCCATACTTTATGCTTTAGGAAATATTAATATAATATTCCCTTTTTGGCTTAAGCTCTCTAGCTTATCCTTTTCCCTTGACTTTTGGCCATCCCTTTCCCTAGCTGGTGAAGTTCAATCCCCCATCTATTTTATCGTGGTCGGTCTGCATGCATCAATGTATTTTATATTAATCATGAGACATGTACAAAATAGGCACATTGGCCTTTAACCTCTAGGCATTCCTGCCTAATACCAAAACATAAGCATCCTAGCTTATAATAACTGGCTCACCAGCCTATAACACATATCATATACATGAGGCTCACTGTCCTCCATACTGCACGCACTTTAGTTACTGCGCACGGTATCCGGGAATGTACATACTACATCATTTTACTGTGCAGTTCATGCGCTCACTATGACATGGGAAATTCATTGCAAAATGATGTCAAAACATCTCACCAGCTTAAGTACACTTGTATTACATTTACAATTGGGTTCGATCGATGGATATTAGAATGACTACGAGGATCGCACACTTGATTGAAAAACAACAAAACTAAGTGAAGCTATTTAAAACCAGAGACTTGGATGTCGAAGTGGGAAGAACACTAGAAGACCTACAGAAGATTGAAGTACCTATTATAGATACAGATGAAGTATTACCCTTGATTTATAGAAAATAATCTCAACAATGCAAAGTTACTCTGCCAAAAGAAGATAAGAATCAAAATGGAAAAAGGAATACCGAGATGAAGCTCACTGGAAAGAAGGCCTGGAAACTAAGTAAGAAGAGAGTTAAGACCAGGAAGTTACAGAAAGTTCCAGAGGGAACTTCGCAGAAGGAAAATTTGCAAAATTGGAACTTCGTCGGGATATCAGAATAACGTCACATGGCACTTCGCCACAATGATGCAATATAGCCATTGGGAACAGTATAACCATTAGACCGATGACCTGAATGGGTAGAAAGGAATTTATGATCAGAAAGTTTGCCTCCAGACCGTTGGGACCACGCCATAACGGACAGAACTGTGTTCATGAAGGATTCTCACCCATTTCAAGAGATCCATTTCCTTGTTATCTATTTATCCCATCACACCATGCAATGAGAACAATTTTTCTAACCATGAATCTAAGCCCATAGATTAGTTTATTTTTCACAGTGATCATCGCGCTCTTACCATCCATTCCATTGCATTGACTAGTTACTCTTCGAACCTAAGATATTAAACCACGAGCATGCATGTCGGACAAGCTTAGCGTTGCAGATAAAGTTGTCGAAGAAGTTCTCAGAAAACGAATGAATGAGAGAGTAATGTCTGAAAGAGAAATGTCTGCAAGTATTCAAGAGTCATTGACGAGAGGAGTGCAAGCCTCTCCATCTACTGCTCGCGGAGACGGATCATCCTGACCATTAGCGGAAAAGAGAACCAAACAAAGATATGACCTAGAAAGTGCGAATTTGATCCTGACCATATTACCTGATTACATCCTGCCTGTGGTCGGTGCAGTGAGTCGAGATAGTATGCCAAGGGATTTTGAGTATTCCATGGTTACTGCGTATCTCCCAAAGGGGATATGTGTAGTTCACTCCCAGTAGGACAAGATCACATCATTGAATTTCAGTGAATTCAACCTTGGAGATCGCAAGAACTATAGCATGCTCGCCCCATACAAATACCCAACTAGAATGAAGGGGAAGAACTCAAAGATAATCCCCCAGCCGTGGATGATGAACCTCACGTAGTCCACCCTGCTTAATGTAATGAAGATCCCACACTTCGGAAGGCACCAGGAAGTGATCCCACACTTTGGAAGGCACCAAGAAGTGATCCCACACTTCGGAAGGCACCAGGAAGTGAACGCCTTTGTCAAGCTATTACTGTCATGTTACCATGGTGTTTACTTATGGTTAGACTGTCGTATTACATTCGATCCAATGTTGATCAATAGGATCACCAAGTTAAGTATGCAAGGACTCGATTTGCAGGAGTTCTATCCAGGAAAAGCTATAGATAGTGCATTAGCACAGAAGATCAAATATACATATGACAATGTTGAAAAGGGGACATGAGGCTACAAGGTAGCCTCCATCCAAAATGGCACTGTGTGCCTAGCTTGCCAGCTAATAGCTGAAAACTTAGTAAGGAAGAACAGACCTACGCAGGTCACAGGATTTGTCATTGACCTTGTAGGGAAGTGCTTGGAAGGCCTACATATGAACTGGGCGAAGTATCTAGTTAATCAACTAGAACTAGACTTTCGCGAAGAACAAGATCAAGGATACGAGTTTCACTTTAGCTGGCTCCTGATCCTCATCACCTTTGTTTCCTAGGAGATGCCGGAAGGTGTGACCTTCCCAAATATTGAACCATTCGAGTCACTTGGTGCAAAGTTCACTACACTTTGGTACTCAAGTGATATGAACAAACAATGGAATTTGAACGTTGTTTTTCATACATATTACCTTCAGCCGAAGAGAGAAATCGATGTTGAACCTCACATGACTCCGAACACCCTACAAAGGTTCCGACCCTTGATGAAGTTCTGCGCAAATCAACACTTCATCTACATAATAGCACGAGCTCATGAACACAAGGAGCAGATTTAGTCGTACTACAAACTCATGAAAGAGGAATTGGAGGAGATCACTAAGGACTGGTCCACCGACCTCCTTATTCCCACAGACCCTGCAGAGATGTCTGACCCTGACAGCCTAGAGACCACGCATAAAGAACAGGATACACTCGGGCCCAACAAAACAAGGAAGACTGAAGAGGTCCAAGATTTAAGCAATGCCTCAGGAAATACTTATTCAGTATCACCTAACCAAGGGGTTGATGACGAAGTACAAGAGATAAACGACAAGGGAGATGAACATGATCAAGGCTAAGTAACATCACCCAGAGACGAGGTTGATCCCCTGAAGAAGAGGAATGTTTCTTGCCTAAAACCTTATTCCCAGAAGAAATCGAAAGCCACTGTGACCAAGATGATCCAGATTTTATGAGCAGAATGAAATAACTACAGATTATTAATAGTTTCTTAACACATAATAGCAGAGATATAGTAAAACTGGTTTTCTATTCAATAAAGAAATAAGCTGAAATTGTAAAATGCAGCGGAAACAAGCTTACTAGAATGGTGGTAGCTTATCTCTGAGAAGAGATGTGATGACTGTGCTCATTCACAAGAAGATAATCACAATGAGGCTCTGAAGGTCTTTTTACAATAAAAATGAATTCCAAAAACCCTAGACATCCAAAAACCTAACCCTGGGAGATGAAGCGCCAAAAGTCACGTGGGCCCCGTTTGGGTAAGTTAGTACATCAACCTCCTAGTGTCGTACATTTTGCATACAATCTTCGTTTTAGGCGTATGATAGCCCGTTGGAAAGGTATCATTGAGGAGATTCATTTTGGGGGCTCAGTCATGCCTTTGGATATCATTGAGAAGCTCGATCCCAAAAAACCTTCATTTAGGCCCTCAAAATGGCCCCAGAAGTTAAAACTGCTAAAAATAGTAAATAGCCGAAATTGCTAGAAGAGGTGGGTGGCCACCAATATCCACCTAGATCAATCCTACCTCCTTAGGAAGAAATGGTCTACATTGCATTGATTTCCCCCATCAGATGAGGAAATTGCTGTTGAATTTAGCCCCGGTTGAGCCACTTGCCTTGGTGAAGGAGATGCCCTGATTTGACGACTCGATAAAGATGGATCCTTTGTTGTCTAGTGCCCTTGATTTGTGTGTCCACAATATGATATTTGGATGCCTATTGTATGAAGTCAGGGTTGAGATCTTTTGGTGTTAGCTTCTCTACTACGTTTGAGGTGTCCAATAATTGTGGGAAATAAGGGCGAAGGAGATCCACATTGAACACTAGGTGCAGGCCAAGGAAAGGAGGAATGTTGAGCTCAAAAGAATTATCCCCCACGACCTTGGTGATGGTGTACATACCATAACGGAGTGGGAAAAGATTCTGATGGGGTCCTTTAAGGCGTTCTTTCTGCAAGTGCAACCAAAATTTGCCACCCACCTAAAACTTATGCGGCACCCAATGTTAATCATGGCGTTGCTTGTACTTGTCATTGGACTTCTGTAGGATATCCTAAACCTGTTGGCAGATGTGTTGGATCTTCTCAATGAACCCGGTGGCTTTGTCAACTTCAGTTGGAGTAAGATATGAGTCGGTTGAGGTGACCGCAAGGGGAAGTGAAACATCTATGGGAACCAATGGTTGGAATCCCAGCCCCATCTGAAAGGGGATGTGGTCGGTTGAGATATGCAAGGCTCGATTGTAGCTATGTTGGAAATAGGGAGGGCTCCCATCCCATGTGTGAGGGTGATTTGAATTATAAATGTGAAGGATATGCATAATCATTCGATTGACGACCTCGGTTCGACCATCTGTTTGGGAGTGGAAGGCCGTGGATTTGGTGAGCTTGGTGTCCGACAGTGACCAGAGGCTCGACCGAAATGTGCTGAGAAATCGACTGTCCTGATATGATACAATGGTTTGTGGGATTCCAAAATGTACCCAGATTCATTCAAATAAGAGATTGGAAGTGGAATCTGTTGTGATGTTCTTCTTGCAGGAAATCAAAATCGCCATCTTAGAAAAGTGATCAACAACCATAAAAACACAGTCATTTCCCCACTTGGTGGGCGGGAGGCCCGACATGTAGTCCATTGAGATGGATTCCCATGTCTTTTCAGGAGTAGTAAGAGGGGTGTACARGCCTTGTTTCTTAGTGGTCAGTTTGGCAATAGCGCAGACAATACAGGACCTGATATACTTGTTGACCTCTTGTCGAAGTTTTGGCTAGTAGAAATGTTTTTGTAGCATCGCCACTATCCTTTTGATGCCAAAGTGTCCTGMCACCCGACTATAGTGGGATTCCCAGATCATCTTCGCTCACTTGCTTGATGGAACACATATATGGCCCAGACGATGCAACAACCCATCCTGAAGATGGAAATTATTGACAACTATGTTTGCACCCAACATTCGGTAGGTGGTAGCGAAGTCCAGGTTTGTCTCATAGAGTTGGGGCCATATAGAGGTCTCATGGCCAAAGGAGTCTAGCACCATTGTGAGTGTCACGACTGGAGGTCTGCTGAGGAAATCAATGACATGATTGGTGCTTCCTGTTTTATACTTGATGTTGCAGTGGAATTGCTGCAAGTATGTGGAACACTTTTGATGGCAATCATTCTGCAATTTTCCTAGCGTATGTATGAACTACAGTGGATTATGATCAGTGTGGATGATTGTCTCCTTCCCAAGAATGTAATGTCTCCACTGGCGGTAGGCTTGGACAATGGAGTACATTTATTTTTTGTAAGTAGGGTACTTATAGACAACATATGAGAGTGTATCACTATGATAGGCCATGGGGTGGCCGTGCTGAGTGAGAACGGCGCCCACCACATAGTCTGAATCATATGTCTCGATCTCAAAGGGTTGTTGCAGGTTTGGTAGTGAAAGTACTGAGGCTGAGAACAAGTGCTTCTTCAAATCGTCGAACACTTGTTGTTGGGACTGGCCCTATGCAAATTTTTCCTTACCACCACCCTTGGTTATTTGGCTAAGGGCCCATGCAATATGGGATAATCCCAACACGAACTTGCGGTAGAAATTGGCAAGGCCCAAGAAGCTTCGAAGCTCAGTGAGTGTGGTGGGGGCTGGCCAGTCAAGAATGACTTGGATCTTGGCTGGATCCACATGTATGCCATGCTGATCAATTATGTAGCCCAGGTAATGGACCTTGTCTAGGACGAAGGAGAATTTTTCCAAGTTGGCATAAAGCTTGTGTTGTTGTAGGGTGTGCAGAACCTATTAAATATGCTACAAATGTTCGACCCAAGTGTTGCTATAAATGAGAGTGTCATCCAGATACACCACTACAAAAGTATTGGTGAATGGTCATAGGATATTTTCCATCATCCTGACTAAAGTGGCTAGAGCATTTGTCAAACCAAAGGGCATGACCAACCATTCAAAAAGGCCTTCCTTTGACTTGAATGTTGTTTTCCATACATTTTTACGTTCTATTGCGACTTGGTGGTAGCCAAACTTCAGATCAATGTTACTGAAGTATTTGAACCCCATGAGTTGATCAAGGAGGTCGTCGATTTAGGGAATCGGGTCTTGGTTTCTAACTGTGATTTTATTCAAAGCCCGATAATCAATGCAGAGTCGACAGGTTCCATCTTTCTTCTTTACCATCACGATTGGGCTCCTGCAAGGTGATGAATTAGGACAAATGTGCCCCTCGTGGAGCAGTTCTTGTTTCTATCGCTTGATCTCCTCATTCTTTAAAAGAGAGCACTGATATACTAGCCCATTGGGAAATGGTGCACCAGGGGTCAAATCGATGGGGTGCTTGACCTGGCAGTGCAGAGGTACCCTGGTAGGTGAGGAGAATATATCTAAGTATTCTACCTTGACCTTATCTACTTGCTTTTGCTGTGTGGAGAGGTCGGTCACAGAGACCCTGGATATGGCTGTGATCTTTCACTTATTCTGAGAGAGAATCATGAAGAAGACAAACTTCCCCGTCTAAGAGATGACCTTCCTGCATTTCTTAGCAGAGATCAAGGAAATAGCACTAGGTGGGACTACCTCAGGTATCCTGTACAATTTCTTGTTCAAAGTAATAATAACACTACGAGGCCTAGACTCATATACAACATGACATTTCCATAAATAAGATTGGCCCAAAATAACATCACAAACTTCGAGAGGAGAAACATCACACAATACCTCGTGTTTGAAGGGCTTGATGTCGTACGACAGTCAACACTATTGGTTGATGTGGAGATTGCTTCCTTGGCAGAGCCATCCAATGGTGTAGGGTTGTGGGTGAGGTGTTGTTGGTAGGGCCAGCCACTTGATGACCTCTACTAAGATGAGGTTCTTCTGGCTACCACTATCCACGATGAAGTGCAGCGGGGTGCCTTTTACCCACATCTATGAATGGAAGAGGCGTTCTCCTTCTTCTGGCTCGTTTGGTTCACCAGGCTGGAGCTTGGTGGTAGAAATAGTGGCACTCGATTCTGCATCAATAATCTATCTTCCCCTTTCTGGTTCTACCTCAGATTCTGAACCTACATCTGATTCAGAGGCTTTCACTTTGGCCACCAGTGACTTCTTTGAGCGGCAGTGAGCAATGTTATGCCAAGGGATGTTATGGAAGTCGCATCACTTTCCGATATCTTTATTTATCTTTTTGGTGTCCTTCTTTGCTTATAGATTGGACTGGTTGTCCTGATACTGTCCATATTTTCTCTGTCCTTTGTTATATGGGTTGGGGCCACCCTTTCCTGGATTTTGTTGTGAGGGGTTACTAGGGCCAAATTGTCGTGTCTTTTGTTTGAGCTTCTGCTCGATTTTGACGGAATATCGGTAGGCCACACCCAAGGATGAGATGTCCAAAAATTTCATTTTGGTCTATATGTATCTATGAAAAGCTCCATGATACTTGAGCACCAGATGTCGCTCTGAATATTTGATAGCCAACTTGGTGTGCAAGGTATAAAAGATATTTGTGAAATATGGCACTGCTTGGTCTCTTTCTTTCCACAGTGTGGTCCATTTGGTATACAAGTCATCATAACTTCTAATAGGGTTGTATTGTTCCTTAATAGCATCCCTGAAGGAATCCTAGGTGGTGATGAGTTTAAATAGTGAGGGTTCCTCTATTTCCTTTTTCTCACAGAAAGTTTCCCACCAATCTTTGACGTGGGGAACAAATTTGAGGAGCGCAAAAGTAATCTTTTCTCTATTCGAAAAGTTATGGAAACTAAAATACCCTTCTAGTAGATTCAACCACTTGTCTACAACATTTGCGTCTATATGACCTTAAAATAGAGGAATATCGAATTTTATTTGTACCTTGAAGGGGGTGGTGCTTCTGCTCAAAGAAGATGTGTCACTTGTTGGTATTCGTTGAAGGATTTGCGCGAAACTATCCATCATTGCGTTCCTTTATTGTGTGAGGTATTCCTTAATCAATAGTTTGAATGGATATCATGTCCCATCATATTTCCTTTCTCTTGCCATGAGAGGTCTGTTGGACAACTAAGAGGGGGGGGGTGAATCAGTTGTTATTGTGCTTCAACAATTATGCTTAATTTCAACTCTTTACAAAGCACTTAATGAAAATCACAATAATGCAGGGAGGTAAGTAATAGAACATTTGACATCAGTCACGCATATGAAATATACAGAGACAGATATTTCCTGAGGAAACCCATAAAGGGTAAAAACCTCTTCTTCTTGGTATGATGAGTAATCTTTACATTCTATACATTATCATACATATGAACTCCAACTCATTGTGAGGCTACAACCTCTATTTTTCAAGTTGCAACTTGCTGAAAGCACCAACTCTCTGTTTTCTCTAGCACCTACTAGAAGGAAGCACCAACTCCCTGGTTTCTCTAGCACCCACTAGAAGGAAGCACCAACTCCCTGGTTTCTCTAGCACCCACTAGAAGGAAGCAACAACTCCCTAAGTGTTCCACCACCAACTGGATGGAAGCACCAACTTCCAGTCACACAGGCACCAACCTGTATAACAGAGAACAACAGTTCTCCCTTTCACCACCTTGCCACCCTGGTTTCTCTGGCTGCAACCAGATGGAAGATAAAACTCCTTGTGTTCAAGCACCCACTTGAGCCTTTGAGGACAATAGTCCTCCCTAGCACCTCCCTACCACCCTGAGATATTAAGTTTGCTATATATAAATTTATCATAGTGATACAATATTTATCAATGGCTTACTGGTCTCATCACTATTTTGCTACACTGCTCTGCTCTACCTGCATCAGTGTCTTCCTGCACACCTCCCTTACGCTTTATGTTCTTCTACCTTTTATGATCTGTGTGCCATGTCCCTTCTACACACCATTCCTCTTCTGTGCATTTTAGCTGCTGCACTCTGCCTCCTTCTACACACCTGAATCACTCTCAACAACACCCAATCTCTTCTCTATTCTGCGTTTTTATTCTCTATGTGCATATTCTAAATCCTCTATTCACAATGCTTCTGCATGCTCTCCCCATGTCAATTGCTTTTCCTGATCATCATTACAACTCTTCATCTTCTCTGGTGGTTAAACCCATGTGTCCATCATCACTGGGTGTTATGACGAGATTCCTTAGCCTCTCCAGCAGTCGAGACTCTTCGTCTTCTCTGTCACAGTCGAGCTCATTCCCTCTGTTGCAGTTCCGGTCTCCAACGGTCTTGCCTCTGTCAATAGCCTCTATGAACAGTCTTCATGCCACTGAAAGATACCTTCAGACTCTTCATCTTCTCTGGCGATCACCCTGATGTCTCTTCGAGTCCTCTTGCAGAAATCATCAGTTGTTTCTAGCAGTTACACTGTGAACCTCCAAGATAACACATCAACAACTAAATTTCCAACCATATAAGAGTCATGATTTAGTTATGCTAGATAAATCATAACTGATCGATTAATTGTGAAGAGCAATAGTATCCCTTCGATCATATTTTCAAGTATCCAACATCGTTGGATTACAAGCACAGGGTCTCGCATTGATTTTACCATTTCGCATTTCAGCATTTCGGCATTTCGACATTCCTGTGGTGAAGAGTCTCAACTCTTCATGTTACGATCACCGAAAAGGAGATTAACTTGGTGCTAGCTCCTCCCTCTCACATGACCACTGACGGTGACCACAGCCTACACCAAAAGGTGTTTTCTCATTTCGACATTTCGACATTTCGACATTCCTCTGAAGAAGTGTCTTGACACTCCAAGTCGCAATCCCCAAAATGGAGCCAGATCAATGGTCCACAAGACTTCATAATATGATCCCTTATTTTCTTAATCGAACGACTGACGGGATTTTGACGTTTTTCCCTTCAAGTCATCATGACTCCAACATTATAAAATTCATGATCACAAAATCTCCGAAGTGATCGGACGGTTTACATAACCCACTGAGATGGATGGTTGACGAGATTTTGGAGTTTTTCCTTTCAGGTTTTTGAGACTCACAATAGTCCCTTTCGACATTTCAGAGTTCGAGACTTCATGATGGTGGATTTTCTGCTTGCTATGTAAAACCCCGAAATAGAAAGTTCCGATGTGACGTAAACCTGCTGACATCACACGTGGATTGACACATGTCAAATAGTTGCCCCGTGTCACTCTGATTCGTGACTTACATGAGCCTGAAATGTTGAATCAACTTGACACTTGTCATTTCCTGATTGTGCCATGTGTCTTTAGCTGACGTGGTTTTTTGACGTTGTATGTTGATGTGTCTGTTTCGGGATTTCCGGGTTCACTACTTCAAAGGTTAAAGTTCCTTTGATCTTTGATTTCCCAATCTACGAAACTCCGAAATGGAGTCTTTGTTGATGTGCCTATTTCAGCATTTCAGGGTTCTCTACTTCAAAGGTTAAAGTTCCTTTGATATTTGATTTCCTGGTCTACGAAACTCCGAAATGGAGTCTTTGTTGATGTGCCTCTTTCAGGATTTCGACGTTTCGCATTTCGCAACCTCGAGACTCTTATGATGAAGAGTCTTGACTCTTGACTCCTCCAACTCCCGGTATTCAAAACTCTGAAATGTCGTGGTTTTACATTTCATGATTTCATCATTCTTTTCATGAGTTTCCTTGACACCTCCAACTCCCATTATCCGAAAGTCTGAAATGGAGATTAAGTTGTGGTTTCGCATTTCGCGATTTTCTGCCGTGAGTTGCTTCCTTGACTCCTGGAGTTTACGCTTCTGAATGGGATCCAAAGATCACTTGTTGAAATTTCCATTGCCATGCCATTATCCCTATGTTGTTGGTCATGATCTTTGCCATCAATGAAAAACACGCATACTCTTCACTATCTCTTCTGATCTTATCGAGCTTTCTCTGTTGCGTCTTCCCAAAATACTTCTGGTGCCCGCCTGGAACATTCTTCCTGTACTTAAGCCATTGTCATTGTTGTACCTACCATCAATGACAAGAATACGTTGCCTGTAAAACATGCCAACAATCTCCCCCTTTGGCATTGATGGAAACAAAGGCACCCAGACTCTTTTCTCCCCCTTTGACATCAAGGTCAAAGAACACATGCGCCCCCTGAGCTCTTGCAGTATTTTTAGGAGGTATCAGATCTTAAACCAACACAAACTCCCCCTAAAAGGATGAACTCTCTTATTTGAGGCCTGTAGAATATTTGTATCTAAACCAGAGTCTTCTCCTTTTGATTCTTGGACCTGTTCATCTTCATCCTCTGCTATATCCTCTATAGAATACTCAAAATTGCTCACCTCTCTTACTGGGACTCCTTCATCAACCTTTTCTTGTCATAACTGGATGACTCCCCCTGTCACTGTTCTCTCTCTACTTCTGACTACTTTCCCCCTTTGTTCCTAAAAGGTTATCTTTCCCTGACAAGGTCTTTCCTCTTGTTATCTCTACAGGATGTCATGTATATCATTTTGTAAAAAAAAATGTTGTTGCTGAGGATGTTGTTGTCCTACTGAAACACTACGTAATTGTAGCTCGTACTTTTCAAACAACCCTTGGATCTGCCCATTGATTCTCATCAATTTCTATTACTGCAAATTCATTTTTCTTCCATGATTCTTAC
>SNQJ01S0013882.1:173399-187650 GCA_010110895.2 Picea sitchensis
GCTCAGAATCTTCATTCTTATCTGCTTTAAATGATGCTTCTCTAGAGGTGGGTTTATCTGTAACTATCCTCATTTCATATGCAGTCAACATTCCTAGAAGTTGATCAAAATCCAAAGCCTTTATATCATTAAGTTCTTCTATAGCTGAGACCTTTGGGTTGAACCTATCTGGGAGAGATCTCAAAATTTTCTGAACTAAAGAGGGTTCCTCAATTATTTCACCAAGTGCTTTCATTGCATTTACTAGTTCTTCAAATCTCAGAAAATACTTCCCAATGGTTTCATCTTCTTACATCTGTAGCTTTTCAAACTGTACTCTGTAGGTTTGAATCTTGGAATCTTTTACCTTCTTATTACCTTCATAACTTCTAATGAGTTTGTCCCACATTTCTTTGGCAGTTTGAAGATGCATCACCTTTACAAACTCAGCTTCTACAAGTCCATTCAATATAGCATTCATTCCCTTAGCATTAAAGATAAATTCTAACTTATCATCCTTGGAAGCTAGCACAACAGGCTTTATGTGTCCAGTCTCTACTACATCCCAAACATCAGTACCTAAGGCCATTAGGTATGTTCTCATTCTAACCTTCCAGAAGGCGAAGTTTGTTCCATTGAACAGAGGGGCCTTATTGGTTGAATTTCCTTCATGGATTGATATGTTTAAGCTGTAGGATCTACCCTTACATAAAAGGGGTTGGCTTTGATACCAATTGTTGGACAATTGAGAGGGGGGGGTGAATCAGTTGTTACCATGCTTAAACAATTATGCTTATTTTAAACTCTTTGCAGAGCACTTAATGACAATCACAATAATGCAGGGAGGTAAGTAATAGAACATTTGGCATCAGTCACACATATGAAATATAAAGATACAGATATTTCCTAAGGAAACTCGTAAATGGTAAAAAACTCTTCTTCTTGGTATGATGAGTAATTTTTACATTATGTACATTATCATACATATGAGATCCAACTCATTGTGAGGCTACAACCTCTGTTTTACAAGCTGCAACTTGCTGAGAGCACCAACTCTCTATTTTCTCTACCACCTACTAGAAGGAAGCACCAACTCCCTGGTTTCTCTAGCACCCACTAGAAGGAAGCACCAACTCCCTGGTTTCTCTAGTAGCCACTAGAAGGAAGAAACAACTCCCTAAGTGTTCCAGCACCAACTCGATGGAAGCACCAACTTCCAGTCACACAGGCACCAACCTGTATAACAAAGAACAACAGTTCTCCCTTGCACCACCCTACCACCTTGGTTTCTCTGGCTGCAACCATATGGAAGCTACAACTCCCCGTGTTCAAGCACCCACTTGAGCCTCTGAGGACAAAAATCCTCCCTAGCATCTCCCTACCACCCTGAGATATTATGTTTGCTATATATAAATTTATCACAGTGATACAATATTTATCAATGGCTTACCGGTCTCATCACTGTTTTGCTACACTCCTCTTCTCTACCTGCATCAGTGTCTTCCTGCACACCTCCCTTACGATTTATGTTCTTCTACCTTTTATGCTCTATGCGCCATGTCCCTTATATGCACCATTCCTCTTCTGTTCATTTCAGATACTGCACTCTGCCTCCTTCTATACACCTGAATTACTCTCAACAGCACCCAATCTCTTCTCTGTTCTACGTTTTTATTCTCTCTATGCATCTTCTGCATCCTCTATTCACAATATTTCTGCATGCTCTCCCCATGTCAAGTGCTCTGCTTGATCATCATTACAACTCTTCAGCTTCTCTGGTAGTTAAACCCATGTGTCCATCATCACTGGGTGTTATGCCGAGATTCCTTAGCCTCTCTAGCAGTCGAGACTCTTCGTCTTCTTTGTCAAATTTGATCTCATTCCCTCTATTGCAGTTCCAGGCTCCAACGGTCTTGCCTCTGTCAATAGCCTCTATGAACAGTCTTCATGCCACTGGAATATGCCTTGAGACTCTTCATCTTCTCTGGCGATCACCCTGAAGTCTCTTCGATTCCTCTTGCAAAAACCATTAGTCGTTTCTATCAGTTACACTATGAACCTCCAAGAAAATGCATCAACAACTGAATCGCCAATCGTCCAAGAGTCATGATTCAGTTCTGCTAACTGAATCGTAACTGATCGATTAAATATGAAGAGCAATAGTCTTTATGTATCATCATTATTTTACTTGCCATCAATGAAAATAATACGTTGCCTGTAAAATATGCCAACAAGGTCGCTTTGGTGTGAGAGAGATTTTGTCCACAAGAGAAACAAGCTTGAAACCCAACTCTTTGTACTTCGACCTCGTTGGGGACACACACTAAGACGACAATGAGAAGACCACTCTGATACCACTGATATAGAATTTATGAGAAGAATGAAATGAATATAGATTATTAATTGGTTCTTAACACAAAATAATAGAGATACAATAAAATTGGTTTTCTATTCAATAAGGAAATAAGCTGAAACTATAAAATGCAGCGGAAACAAGCTTGCTAGAATGGTGGCGGCTTATCTCTGAGAAGAGATGTGATGACTTTGCTCATTCATAATAATATGATTACAATGAGGCTCTGAAGGAATTTTTACAATAAAGATGAATTCCAAAAACCCTAGACATACAAAAACCTAACCCTAGGAGATTAAGCACCAAAAGTCATGTGGGCCCCATTTGGGTAAGTTAGTACATCAACTTCCTAGGGTCGTAACTTTTGCATACGATCTTTGTTTTAGGCATATGATAGCCTGTTGGAAAGGTATCGTTGAGGAGATTAATTTTGGGGATTCAATCATGCCTTTGGCTATCATTGATAATCTCTATCCCTAAAAACCTTCATTTAGGCCCTCAAAATGGCCCCAAAAGTTAAAATTGCTAAAAATAGTAAATTGCCAAAATTGTCAGAAATATGAGTTGAGCCAGTTGGAAGAGGTGGGTGGCCACTGATATCCACATGGATCACAAGATGAATACTCTCCTTATTGATGATGATTTTGATTTCATCATCGTAGCTCTAAATGATGCTTCTCTATAAATCACAGAGAAACAAGAAGCCAAGTAGGAGGAAATGTACGATAGAATTGAGGTCAAACTCCGAGGGGTATAGTAGGCCCTTCGGTCCAGTCGCACAGTCTCCACTGCACCCCTACCATCAAGAGAACCATATTTGGGATATGCGCCAGCCCAAATCCACCGACTAGCTAATGCAGTCGAAGCTCGCCTTCGACGTACTCAAGAAGAAATAGAAAAAGCCACCCAGGCCTTGAAGCAAGTGCAAGGAGTAATCATAGAACAATGCAAAGTTGCAGAATAGGAGAAGGTTTCTCTCCAGGAAAAGTTTGAAGAAGAGAAAGTATAGATACAACAAGAAAAAGAACATTTTCTCACAGAGTAACTTGAAGTGAAGGAAGCAATCAACAGATCACTTCGTTCTGTGACATGCTTAGAGCCATAAGAAGAAGATCAAGTCACGCATCAAGTAGAATAGCTTGCAGAAGTTATCCAGCAGCTACACCAATGAATAATAGACTTAGAGATCTTCACAGTGCTGAACACCCCGCATGATCTAAGGGATCAAAGAGAAGCAACTTCTTGAAGAACAGTTGAGAAAATCAAAGCCCTCACCATGGAATGTAAGAAACTCACTGACGAGAGTGACTAGACCTATGAGAAACTCACTGAGAATCCATAACTAAAGGCACTGGAGTCGCAACTCCAAGAGGCAAAGTATCAAGCAGAGACAATAAAGTCGCAGTTGAAGCCCCTATCCGATGTGGAAAGAATGAAGTGATCCCAAGAGCAATGCACTTCCCAACAACAGGTCCACACTATCTAGAGAAAAGTCATGGAAGTGAATCAGAGGCTCCAACATGTACAGGATAAGGCTTACCAACTATTCATAGAGATCGAAGGACGAGGAGAGGAACTGGAGCAAGTCGTCACTATAGCTGAACAACACCTAGAAGGACCTGTCAATGAAGAAGTCATACAAGAGTTCGATGAATAGGAGGTCGTGGCACAACAACAAGTCGAAGCATCTCGAGCCAAGATTGAGATTTTTGAAGCAGAACTAGCCAGATCAGAGTGACTCGGGATGAGTCACAGGTGAGTGTTGGGGGCCTGTTGGCCCTTGACCAAGTTTTGAGGAGCCTTCGTCATGTTTGACCTACTTTTGGGACTTCGATAGGATGTCGAAGGTGGAGTGCAAGCTGAAGTGGAGATCACGGGATCTCAACCCCTTTTAGGGCCCTTTTTGGGATTCAGGATTATGTAATGGGTATGGGATGTCAGACCATAAGTTTACCCATGATTAGGCCTATTTTGTATGTAAAAATAGATAGCTAGGTGATGTAATAAAGAGCCAAGGGTGCTAAGTGATAAATGAATGGCTAAGTGCTAGAGTTGGATCTATGTGATCAAGAGTTGTAAGTGCTTTGTGCATACTATGTGAGGCTTGCAAGGATAGTGGAAGTAACTGTAAGAGACTATGTGAAGGCCTGGTGCTATACCCTAGAGATAAGAAGGAGGATCTGGAGGAGTGTGCACATATCTCTTGTCTTCTGCGGAGTGGAATTTGAATGCCATGTGCATGTAAGAAGCTTGGTCGAAGACAATAAAGAAGACAAAGAGTTGGTGGACGTAGCCCCAGGGTGGGGGTGAACCACGTATATGTTGTGTTTCTCTTCTTTGTGCAATGTGTTGATGTGAATATATGTTATCTTTCTTAGTGATTTGATATAGATGAATGGTATATATATATGTTAATGCTCCATTCTTAATATTATGAATGAATACTAGATCTGGTCTATGTGGATTTTCTTAGTGCTTGAATATAGTATATCTATTGCTATGTAATTAGGGTTTAACTGCATTGTAAACTAAGAAATGGATATTGATGAACGTTAACTGTTAAGTGATCTATTAAGTTTTAGAATCACATATCTGTGTCCCAGCTAAGGTTGAAGACACTTGAGTCCTGCAACCACCCCTGCCTCTACCTCGGGTGAGACTTCATCTACTTCGCAGGTGTTGCCAAAAGGGTCGGTAGTTAGGGTTTTGTTGGTTTGTTGTTGTAGCGTTGAACCCTGGGTCTGCCCCTGTGCCAATAGGAAACGCGTTGACAGATATAACACTTCATAAATTCATCACTTTGGAAGATTACGTGAGAAAGAAGAAGAAATCTCCTAAAGCCCAAACTCCCGAAATGAATATTGGACGACCAAAACAGAAGGACACATGGAGGAAGATCTCTCACTTCAGAGATACAACACTCTAGAGGATTGTAAGAGTTGTGCATTTGAAATTCCCGAAGCCCGAACTCCCAAAGTGAATCTCGGTCGTCGAAAGAAAAAGGACACGTGGAGGGAGATCTATCACTTTAGAGATACGACGCTCTAGAGGATTGTACGAGTCGTGCATGGAAAAGTCCCGAAGCCCTAACTCCCGAAGTAATTGTGAACCGTTGATCTTTGTAGAAGGAAATAGGGTCCATCCAAGAGAGGTACATGGAAGAAAAATAAGGGATGCCCAGATCGCAGATCACAACCAGATCGATGGAAATTCTTCATTAGGGGGAAGAAACATGCTCGAATGATAAACTTCTTGAGCGGTCCCGCAATTGAAACCATGGTATGGCGAATGTTCTACGAGGTGGAAGGTGGTGAATTGCGGGCTCAAAATCAGTGTGGATCCAAACTTCCTTTGACATGCCCACAATCACATGATTATATAACGTCAAATCCAAGAGAAGCATGTGGTAGCCTCCTATGGGTTAAACCTCTTCCCGATACCGAGGATTCAGTTAAGAAAATAAAGGACCGGTGGTTGAAACCTTGACTCACTCAGTAATTAGAAAGCATGGAGGGTATGACCATGGAGATAGAATACTGTTAGCATGAGGTACCATGGAGGGTAGTTTTTCTTGCATGCCCATACTGACCAGAGTTTCCTTTTGACGGAAGCAACATGATAGACAAGAGAAGACTCACGACACTGGAGAAGAAGCGCCCAAGAAACACGACATGTTTATTGTTTTGACTATAAATACATCATATGAATGATATGTAGAGGAGGAGGGGGGTTCAGCCTAAGACCGAAGGAAATTTTGAGAAATGTTTATGATTGTATATTTCTGTTTGTAAGATGGAGGGGCATGTAGCTGTAAATTGTATTTTTATTGAAGATTCATATGAGTTGTTTCATCAGACTATCTTCTATGTTTCAATTATGTTTTTCTTCTTTTCTGGATGTAGCATATTTGATTTATGGATTCCTGAGGTGGTAGATGATATTTTGTCATATTACCCATGTTTCATCGTTTATCACTCAGACACTTTAAGTTTTTCTTCTTGTCTGGATGTAGCATCTTTGATTTATGGATTCCTGAGGCGGTAGAGGATTTGTTGTCATATTTCCCATATTTCATCGTTTATCACTCAAACGCTTGTTTTTTTTCTTCTTGTCTATATGTATCATCTTTGATCTATGGATTCTTGAGGTGGTAGAGGATCTGTTGTCATCTTTCCCATGTTTCGTTGCTTATTATTCAGACACATCTATTCTCTTTGCAGGGAGGATCTTTTCTTAGCGAGTATTCGTCTTTATGTTATTATCTTATCCACTTCCTAATCATTAAGAAAATGTTTTGTATGATAGGGAGATTAAATGCCTTCAATGAGAAGACTGTTATTGCTTCATAGCCCAATGGTCCATCACTGATCTGTGATATATGTTGTCTTTTCCTTTCTTTAAAGTCTTGTTGATCCACCTACTCAAACAATTTCAATACATTTACATTTTGATGGGAACTGGGCTTATCCTCTTGGAGTCTGAGGGTGACTCTTAGTGCTAACATTAATGTTTTTTTTGTTGGGGACAAAAGTGAAGATATATTACCTAGGAGAATGACAATGAAAAGATCTAGTTTTAGATGGTGAACTGAAGCTAGAAACATTGTTCTAACTGGTCATATTTCACCATGGCGACTCCATTGTTCGAAAATATATTGGAAACTCCACTGGTTTGAAATGGACAAGAGTTTAGCTCAGAGGTATTATTTCTATGATTTTTCAAAGATAGTTCGTTTCCCTAATCTAGTGTGTAGTAGAGATGAATGGGAAAATATCCTTCCTAAATTTCGAGGAGAAGAGTGGGAGGTACCAGCTCAACATTTATTGGATTTTCATGATTTTATTCATCAACTTCATATCGTGCATGAATATGTTTAGAGTAATCTTTTCAGGTATTCATTAGAAGGGATTGCTCGTGATTGGTGTCGATCTCTTCCCATTGCAAGCATCAACTCTTTGACAGGTTTTCATACATCTTTCAATTCATTTTGTAAAGAGTATTTTTCAGCTGAGTATCTTTATGAAAATTGTTTTGATGAGTTTTCTTTGCTTCATAAAGATTTTGCTAGTCATGAAAACTAGATTTGTGATGAAGTATTTATTGTGGAAGAAAGAATTTTCCATGAAGATCAAGAGGTGTTGAATGATATTCATTATGATATAAATAACATAGAAGCATCTAGCATCATAGCAGATATATCTATTGTTTTAAATGTTTATGAAGATCAACATGTCTCTTTTGAATATTCACATGTCAAAGAGAAAGTGTATACATCAGTAGATATTTCTCCCCACTATGAAGTTGAGATAAATGATCAGTTAGCTTAAAAAACTAGGGAAGATTCCTCTCTGTTTTTTCCTATCTTTTCAGAATTGAAGGAAGATTTTGTTTACTATTCTTACGAAGAAAAAACAGAGCATATTTTTTTTCTTGAAACAAATGTTTTTGGTAGCCCTTCTTATGATGAAGAGGTTATTTCAAATACTGACCAAGAACAATCGATTTTTGATGAATATCCCAATGAAGATGAAGAGGAGAAGAGTTTTTCCATGGCTTCTTTGGAACCTCATATCATGGTTACTATATATGATAATTATGAATATGATCCTTGGGAGGGCCATGGAGGAGAAAAGGAAGAACGTAATGTGCAACTTATCTCATGTTCAACACTTATAAATGAGCAGATATCACCTAGGATTAGCAAACCTACATCAATCCTTTGTCCACCTGTACATGTTGAGAACATCAAACAACATGTGATCCATGATGAAGTAAAGGAGGTAACATTTTACCAGTTTAGCATGCCTTATTATAAATTTTGCGACCCTGTGGGGTTATATATGGAGTTGAACATTCCAAAAGCATTGGAGCCTGCAAAATTAATCATCTTATCATCACTTGGAAGGATTTTCAGTGTTCCAAAACATGTTTTCATTCTGTTTTCATACTCCCCTTACCTTTTATGGATAATTTGCAATAAAAAGAAGAATTATGTTACCAAACTGTTTGGGTGGATATCATGGAAGTTTGAATTCATCTGAGCATTGTAAAGTTAGTTAGAGTAGGGTCTTGTATATAAACAAGCTTGTGTGTGAGAATTTCAATTTTCAGTTTGCTTTTAGTTTTTAAATAAGTGACCCCATAGCCCTAGGATAAGACACTGAAGCTTCTTGATCTTGGTAGTTCATAGGGAGCATCTCATCCATTGTGGAGCCAATGTTAGCACATAAACTTGTCATGGGTCATGTATAGTTATTGTTAAAACCTATGTCTACACCTCAGTCGAGTTTCTCTCTTTTCTGCATACTGTCCTATAATTTTTTCCTCTTCTGTTTGATAAAGTGAGGCTGGTCAAGTATGTTGTATGTGCAGGGAAAATCCATGAGAAAAATACATCTTTCAGAGCAGTCCATTTCGAGCTTGAAATACAAGAAAACAAGAAGGTTCGATTTTCAACGGTGGATATCCCATGTGCAGTTCATATTAGTGGCTCTCAGAAAGATGGAATTTAAAAGTCACACAAGGAGTAACGACTAGATAGAATCCTCAGAGTCTCGAATTCCTGAAGTAATGAGATCCTTCCACGTCAACCAAGAGAAATTTACTTCGGGAGATTTCCATCCAAACGTCCAGAAGTCCCGAAATCCCAAAGTAAATCTGAGCCATTAAAGGCTGAGGAAACACGTCAGCAAATCTCACACTTTAGAAATTCATCACTTCAAAGGATTACATGAGAAAGCAAAAGAAATCTCTCGAAAACCGAACTCTCGAAGTGAATCTCGGCCGAGCAAAACAAGAGGACATGTGGAGGCAGATATCTCACTTTGGATATATGACACTCCATAGGATTGTAAGAGTTGTGCATTGAAAATTCCTTAAGCCCGAACTCTTGAATTGAATCTCGGCCATCCAAAACAAAAGGAAATGTTGAGGTAGATCTCTCACTTCAGAGATATGACGCTCCAGAGGATTGTAAGAGGCATGCATTGAAAATTCCTAAAGCCCAAACTACTGAAGTAACTGTGAACCATTGATCTTTGTAGAAGGAAACAAGTTCCATCCAAGAGCGGCATGTGGCAGCAAAAGCAGGTCTGTTGTGATCGTAGATCATGACCAGTTCGATGAATGCACTTCATTGCGGGGAACGAACATGCTCAAACGATAAAATTCTTGAGCGGTCCCACAATTGAAACCATGGTATGGATAAAGGGCTACATGGTGGAAGGTGGTGAATTGCGGGCTCAAAAGCATTGTGGATCCAAACCACCTTTGACGGATCAGCAATCACGTTCTTATATAACGTCAAATCCAAGAGAAACACGTGGTAGCCCCGTAGGCATTAAACCTCTTCCTGATCTCGAGGATTCAGTTAATAAAACAAAGGACTGGTGGTTGAAACCTCGACTCACTCAGTAATTAGAAAGTATGGAGGGTTTGACCATGGAGACAGAAGACTCTCAGCTCGAGGTACCACAGAGGGAATTTTTTCCTACAGGCCCATATTGACAAGATTTTCCTTCTGACGAAAGGAATATGACATACAAGAGAAGGAACACAACATTGGAGAAAAATTGCCCAAGTAGAAAGACATGTATATTGTTTTGACTATAAATACATCAGATGAATGATATGTAGAGGAGGGGGGGGGTTCGGCCCAAGATCGGAGGAAGTTTTGAGAAATGTTCATGATTGTATATTTCAGTTTGTAAGCCGGAGGGGGATGCACCTATAAATTGTATTTCTATTCAAGATTCATATGAGTTGTTTCATCAGACTGTCTTCTATGTTTCAATTCTGTTTTTCTTCTTGTTTGGATGTAGCATATTTGATTTATGGATTCTTGAGGTGGTAGAGAATATGTTTTCATCTTGCCCATGTTTCATCGTTTATCACTCAGACACTTTTTCTTTTTCTTCTTGTATGGATGTAGCATCTTTGATTTATGGATTCCTAAGGCAGTAGAGGATTTGTTGTCATATTGCCCATATTTCATCATTTATCACTCAGAGGCTTGTTGTTTTTCTTCTTGTCTGGATGTAACATCTTTGATCTATGGATTCATGAGGTGGTATAGGATCTGATGTCATCTTTCCCATGTTTCATTGTTTATTATTCATACACATCTATTCTCTTTACAAGGAGGATCTTTCCTTAGCTAGCATTCATCTTTATGTTATTCTCTTATCCTTCTTTTCATCATTAAGAAAATATCTTGTCTGATAGGGAGCTTAAATTCCTTCAATGAGAATATTGTTATGGATCCATAACCCAATGGTCCATCACTGATCTGTGGTGATATATGTTGTCATTTCCTTTCTTTAAAGTCTTTTTGATCCACCTACTCAAACCATTTTAATACATTTACATTTTTATGGGTACTGGGCTTATCCTCTTGCAGTCTAAGGGTGACTTTCAATGCGAACAATATTGATGATAGGTTAAGCCAGAAATTTGTAAAGGATATGCAGAATGAATTTGAAATTTCATTACTTGTAGAACTATCCTTATTTATGGGTCTTCAGATACGTCAAAACAACCAAGGAATTTTTATTTCTCAAAATAAGTATATCATAGAAATGCTAAAGAGGTTCGGAATGGAATATTGCAAACCAATTACCAATCCTATGAAAACCAGTTGCAAGTTGAGCAAAGATGATGATTCAAATTCTACATACCAGAGTCAATACAGGTCAATGATTGGAATCTTACTATATGTGACAACATCCAAACCATATGTAATGCAGGCAGTTGGACAGGTGGCATGATTTCAACCAGGACCAAAGGAATCACATGTATTATTAGTGACGAGGATTTTCATATATCTCAAAGGAACATACGAGTTTGGATTATGGTATCCAAAAGGAAAGGATCTATCACTTATTTCCTACACAGATGCAGATTGGGTAGGTTTCATTGATGATCCACGAAGCACCAGTGGAGCAACGTTCTACTTGGGTGAGTGTTTAATATCTTGGCTAAGAAAAAAATAATCATCAATATCTTTATCTACAGCCGAACCACAGTATATTGCAGAAGCAGGATATTGTACTCAAGTTCTATGGATGAAACAAACTTTGATAGATATACAGGTTGAGTATGATGAGCCCATTCCAATATATTGTGTTAATACAAGAACCATCAATATCTCAAAGAACCCGTTGATGCACTACAAGACGAAGCACATTCCAATAAAGTATCACTTTCAATGGGAACAGGTTGCAGAGAAGAATATCAGAGTTGAATATGTGGGAACAAAAGACAAGTGGCAAACATCTTTACAAAAATGATTCCAAGGGAAGCCTTTGAGTATTTTCACTAGAGACTCATAGTAATTTCTACTCCAAAATGAATTCTTTTGAATGCTTATCGTATATGTCTTAGATTTACATGAGGAGGCACCATAAAGAGGACAGTTTAGGTTGGGGGATCAGTTTTAGGAAGAGTTCAGTCAAAGAGAGTATCCCTAAGGAAAATTTAGTTAGGGGGAGCAGACCCGGATGGAAAGATACCTTTGCTATTGATGAAAAAGGGGGAGATATTTATCAGATGCAAAGGTAAATGCTTAGAGAAAGAGAACAAAGGCATGGTTCTAGGGGGAGCGATGGTCACAGGGGGAGCATCAATGATATGAATTCAGTATTGCATCAGAGTGTTTCCATCAATTCCAAAATTGGAGATTGTTGATTAATTGCATTGGTTTTCATTGATGTCAACCATTGAAGAAAGTCCAGTAGAAAATTATGATAGAACAAATGTTTGGGTAATGGACCCAAGTTTGTTTGATGGATAATCGTATGAGTTTTGATACATTTGTAGGAAATAATAATCTATATGGATAATACATGTCATGCCATTTCCAGTGGTATGTGGAACGTCACATAACTCCTCACGGTTATATATTTATGGGCATGTGAAGTTGGAGAACCCTCATGAGTCAACTAGAAGCCCCAAAAGGTTAAAGTAGTCAAAGTGGTTGCAAAGAAGAAATTATTTAAATAATAAAGTGAAGTGATGAATGTACTATAAGTCAAAGTGGATACAAAATAAATTATTTAAATAATAAAGTTATTGGATAAATTACTAAGTGGACAAGTGGTTAGAAGTGGGTTAGCCCTAAAATAAGGAAAGTGGGTTAAGATGGTTAGAAGGTAATTTAAATAATAAAGTGAAGTGAGAGTGTACTAAAAGTCAAACTGGATACAAAAGAAATTATTTAAATAATAAACTTAATGGAGAAATTACTAAGTGGACAAATGGTTAGAAGTGGGTTAGCCCTAAAATAAGGAAAGTGGTTTAAGATGGTTAGAAGGTAACCCCTTGAGGAAGCTACATGAAAGTATAAATAAGAAGAAAGTGTTTGCCATTTTTAATCACGCTTGCGAATATTGATATATACAAGTGACTGAGGTAACCAAATGATATATAGGCCTAATTTCAGAGGGAAGGCGAAGTAAATAAGGCCAAAATTCAAAAGAGGATAAATTCTTTTGATGATGCTTTCTAAGGTATGTTATTTACAGGTCATCTCACCATTTTCACAATAAATTTATTTCTAGAATAATTCAGACTGTGAAATTGGGAGGTCGTTAAGGAAACATATACAAGTAGTTGTGATAAACATTTCATAATGTGGGTCGTTGTATTTTTGTAGTTACACTCCGTGGAAAATAGGGTTTGTGGCTAGTCCTGAAACTAGTCTAAAACATGTTTTTCCGATAAAAACGTCATAACTTCTTCATAACAGATCCAAATTTAGTAAGACCAAATGTATTGGTTAGAGTACAATCTCTAGTATTCTATGTACCATTTTCATATCCATACAACAAATATTCCAAGGGGAGAATGCTCTACAAGTTCGCTCTCTAGAATAAGCCATAATTCAACAAGGCATGCCATTTTTGCTATAACTCATTTTTTGAGAGGTTCCAAGTAGTGAAATCTAGAGGAATTGCATAAATGACACTGAAGAATATTTTGTACCATTTTTAGATCTTTATTCATTACAGGTACATAGTTATGATTATTGGAAGTTAGGGTTGTTGACTAATCCAAAATTAGTCATGTGAGACTAAAGTAAAGTTTGATGAAAAGGATAGTCTCTTGTTGTTAAAGTTAAAGAAGGTTTGTCGGTATCAGATCATATACACTAGGTTTTTTACATAGTTACAAATCATATTTGGATGAGAAAATTGATGAGGGATTTTTGGTTAAGGTATGTTACAGATATAGGTTGTATAATTGTAAGGTTATGGCACATGGTTTGATGTAATGGTTTATGGTATTTGGTTGCTAGAAAACTTTTTGATGTTTATATTGGTATATGTATTTGGTATGTGGTTGAGGTACATGTTGGGTGTTTGCACCCAATTCGTCACTTGGTGAGCAAATAAAAGGTGCTTACATGCCCAGTTGGGCTCTACTAGGCATGACAGCTGTAAAAGGAAAGGTTAGAAAGAGAAACAACAAAGTTATAAACAAGAATTAAACTAAAACTAACTAAAACTATGAGCATATGAAAAAATGAAAAATAAATACAAATGGACCAATATCACCAATGTATAAGCTGATCTATTGATGAAATCCAAAGGCACAATGAAGAAAGGGGACTTGGGTCCCTTCTTTCTCCAATGGAAGGCTCTTGAGGCCCTCACTAGCTTGCTCTCCTTACAATGAAAAGATGAAAATGTGGGTGAAATAACTCCAAGCTTATCCACTCAAGAGAGGGGTGGATAGCTCTTGTGAGATGATGCCTATGTGTTCTTGTCAAAGAATGAGTCCTCAACAATCTTGGCAGCATAACAATGCATAGAATTCCTTGAGAAAGTGATGGTTATTCATGGCTTTTTATAGCCTAGCATTGGGTGTTTATGTAACCTCTTTGGAGTGTGAAAAGGGGCTCTTTAGGGCTCAATTAGGTCT